>PVKC010019361.1:0-19135 GCA_004027635.1 Crocidura indochinensis
ACATAGGAGCTCATCTTTCTTCCAGTTGCAATGTGCTATAAATTATTTTATCTTATATTGCTGTTTGCATACTTTTACTGATAAGAATAATTCTCTCACTACCCTATTTCATGGATCACTGAATACTAAAAATGGATTGGATAAAGCCCATTCAGTTATATAGCTATTGCATTCACACATATGTGTAGATATAACAAATAAAGCAAATTTTTCATGACCTTTGTAGAGTAGTGAAAAGCCCAGAAGGACACATCTCTTTTTCTAGTATGGGATCCTCCTTATTAGCTCTGTAGCCACATGCAAGTTAGTTAACCCTAAAGGACCTTAATTTCCTCTTCCTTTAGAAAGGAGCTGGACCAAGTGACCTCTGGGTCCTTTCCGTTCTATCATTCTATGATTCTGACTTGCCCATCCTGAATGTGCTATAATCCATATTTATGTTCCAAAGACAGATATTTTCAACAACATCAGTGCAATCACAATTCCTCTCAAGTCTAAGTCACACTGATTCGTGCAATGAATCAATGTTTGAAATTCCCAAATACTGTAATCTCAGGCCTCCCGGAGCCACATGGAGTTGCTACTTCACAATTCAAGCAGTCAGCTATTGACTCATAGCAATCTATATCTGCATTAAAATGGGAGTTTTGGATTAATGTGGAGCTGAAAGCCCGACTGAGGCTCTTTGCTGCCAGCCTGTCTCTGTAATTGCAGCATAGATTTCACCAACCACAAAGGGCAAAATGAATGTGATCATTCCCTGTAGTCAATAGCTTATCGATTTTTTTCTTTTGACTCTATGATTCACACAAATATTGAATCTCATTTTTTAGGGAAGGAGGCTTATAAATCTATATTCAAAATTAGTGATCCATTCAATAGAGTGAATTCTAAATGCCACTTAATATGCAGGATATATATAAAATAATTTGTTGTATATGTTAAATAGAACATTAAAAAATTTTTATTCTTTTTCACATGTACACAATTTCACTCTTACTTAAAATTGGCATTTGATATAAACAGTGGAACATTTTGCTCATTATCATGTCATTATTTGTCTGCTATTGTAGGAATCATTAGGAAGGAAATGCTGGCAAGGTTCATTTGATTCCTGCTTACTGTATTTTGTTTTGGTTAGGTTCAGTTTTTCATTCATCCCTGAGGTTATAAACAGAATGTGTACAACAACACCTGTGGTTCCTAAAACGGAACAATGATCTGGGAGTATTTCTTCCTTCAAATGAAGGCTATTAATCTGCAGCAGCAAATTCTTGTTAAGGCAGAAAAACAAAGGCAGCTCCTACAGAGTTCAACTGTGATTTCTCGAAAGTATACCAGCTTCTTTAATTGGCTTTTTTTTTTTCATTTTACACTACTTCTGGTTATTATATCCTCTGATATTCCTTCAGTCTATGTCTACTTAATTTTGCTAGAATTTCAGAATCTGAGTAGTTTGAAAATCCATATATCATACTTTTTATGATTTGTCATAAAATGTCATATCTCTTCCAATATTGTTAGACTTTGAAATTAATCATTAATGATAAAAATAGATCATCAAATACCATCAGCCTTTTTCCCACAAAATTTCCCAAAGCTAGTTCTTATTCTGAATCCCAGTAATAAATGAGCTATTTGGGTTACAAAGGAAAAGTATTAAATTAAATTTATCTCAATGGCAGAGAATTTGAAGAATAAAAAGACATGTATAAATAAGGATGATGGGCATGTTTATTTTGCCACATAGCCAGAGAAGCTGACTTGCTGGGGAACTTGAAACAGATTTAAGATCCAGTGCAATGTCAATGTGAAAATATCTTCCCATTGTGGATTTATTGATCATAGTCCTACTGTTCCACCACATAATGATTCCGCCATATCCCATATTCTCACAACTTTTACTATTTCACTCTTTCTCTACTTCTTGAGTTCATATGCCTTGATATAAAATTGTGCAATTATACTTCCTAGTCATTATTTCAGCACCAGATTATCCAATTTGTCCCTGTTATAGATATGATATTCTTGGTGACTTACAATGAACATCAATGTAAACCATTATCATTATATATTTAATATTGACATTAAAGTTTGGGGTTAAATATCTAGAGTAGCAACCACAATTTGTGTCATAATTGTACCCACTGAAAAATGTCCACTGCAGGTATTATTGATGTGTATGTTAAGAATTCTTGATAAAAGATTCTTCTTAGCAAAAATATATTTTTAGTTTGGAGACTCTAGTCAGGGTTGCTAGGAAAATATACCTTGCTAGGGATCAAACATGGGCCTTCTACATGCAAGGCACATATTTCAACTCACTGAAGTTGAAGTTACCATCATTTTGACAAAATTTATGTACATATTACTATATTATAACCTATAAGAAAGCACTATGTTGTTCTATAGTTATATATGACTTTTCATCTGGCATAAAAGAAACTATATATTCTTCTTTTGTGTGGAAGTTTTCTTTTCTGATTTTTTTCTTGTGTAAAAAACCCCCAAAAATAACTTTTATTAAGATAATACTTTAAAGATGCATTCAAACATTTTTCACATATATCTAAAGCATGCACTTTGTTTTGGTACAGTTCTTTTTTTAGTTAATAATTTTATTTAAACACTGTAGATACAAGGTTGTTCAGAATATAGTTGCTTATTTCAGGAATACAAAATTATTTATGACTGTATTTAAGTAATGAAATGGACAGTACTCCATCAATGCACAGTTGCTGCCGCAATTATTGATTTATGTCTTCTTCTGTCCCCATTTCTAAACCTTAAAATTTTACATTTCATTTTATACTTTCCAACTTTGACTATTTTGGATATTTTTGACATAAGTGTTATTATATGCTAGTTATATACTAGTCTCTGAGTATAACTAAACTTTATTTACTATAATATACTCCAGATTCATCAATATTGCTGCAAATATTAAGCATCATTTCAGTTTTTCCATTTTTATTTAGGCACTACAACTTAAAATGTTGATAATAGAGTTTCAGTTATATGATATTCTAATACCATAGCAAATGTCAGTGCCAGTATCTTTTCAGTAATGTCTCAGGGTTTTCCCTGATGATAAGTGATAAGCGGCAGTTTTCCATTTAACATCTACCTATTATGTCATTTTTGAGGATATGTTTGTTTAGGTCAATGAAGTTGTTCATTTTTCTGTTGATAAGGTTTTTTCATTCTTTATATGACTTGACTACTAAGACTTTATCAGATTAAAGATGAGTAAATATTTTTTCTCAGGCCATTTTATTTAGCTACTGTTTATTTGGCAATGTTAAAGCTACTAAGTTTGATGTAGTTCTCTTGTTTAAGTTCATTGCTGTTTACTTCCAGTAGTATGGTTATTGAAATATAATTTATAGTCAATATAATATAATTTAGCTTATGCTTTTATGCTTTTCTCAAATTAATTTATAGATTCTGATCTAACATAGGGGTTTGATTTTTTTTGTATGGAATGAAATAGAGCATCGTGTTCATGTTGCTATCCAGTACTGCCAAAATCTCTTTAAAAGACTTATTTGGTAAACTTCATACATTGAGATCCTCTGTTGAAGATAAACCATTCAAATACATAAGAGTCTGTCTCTGAGCTCTAAATTCTATTACTTTGAGCTGAAATTTGTCATTTTTTCTAATGTAAGAAAGTCTTTGTTACTATAGTTTTCTAATATAATTTAATGTTTAGGATAAAAAGCCTCCCATCATATTCCTCAGAATTGCTGTGGCTAGTCTAGATTTCTTAAAAACAATTAAGTCTTTATCCCTAAAAAAGTGCCACAAGCCATTTTATAGAGACTGCATTGACTCTGTATAATATTTTGCATAGGATGGTCATTTATTCATTTATATCTTGGAGGCCACACAGGTCGGTGATCAGTGCTTATACTTGGCTTTCCACTTAGGGATTATTCCAGGCAAGCTCAAGAGTTGTTGCTGCAATAGAATTGTTGCAGGGATATAATTTAGGCCAGACAGATGCAAGATAAGAATAGTTCCTATGGGGGGGTGGGAAATACTACCCATTGCACTATTATTATGCCTAGTCTGGGGCCAGAGAGATAGCACAGCGGTGTTTGCCTTGCAAGCAGCCGATCCAGGACCTAAGGTGGTTGGTTCGAATCCCCATATGGCGTCCCATATGTTCCCCCATGCCTGCCAGGAGCTATTTCTGAGGAGATAGCCAAGAGTAACACCTGAGCACTGCTGGGTATGGCTAAAAACCCAAAATAAATAAAGAAAGAAATACATAAATAAATACATAAATAAAAGCTATTATTCTGCCTAGTTATCTGGCATGGTTACCCAAGATAGTAATTTTATTACTTTTTAATTTTTTTTCATTTTATAACATGTTTTTCTTTTATTTCTGTCATTTTATAATGAATAAATTACTAAATTATATAATACTGTACTTTACACATACAATCTTTCAGCACCTGTCTCTCTTAATCTCCACTATGCCCCCTACTCCTTCTGCCTTCTACCACCAGTATGCTTTCATTATATTTAAAATACTGTGGTTTACAATACTGATGCCTATAGGGTTTCATATATAACACTTTACCATCTTACATAACCACCTCTTATTCCTAGTTGAAAGCTTCCCTCTACCATAGACATTGGCAACTTCCATGCTCTCCCCAAGACTCCTCAAGTGGCATGTTTCCTACTGACACCAGTTCTTATGCTCTTTGTTTCCATTGCCTTTGAAAACAAAGGAAGTGAAAGATTTATTTAAAAAAATAAGTTGGCTCTAGATATGGGTTGATCAAATCCAAGATATCTAGCAGTCTGCCTCTTCCCCTTCCACTTCATGGTTGTCCTGACCTTGGGGACAAAAAGGTGATTCTGAGTAACCATAATCACTATTTAATATATTATTATATATTATATCTATTGTATTAAAAGTGACTTGCAATGTGGTACATATATACAATAGAATACTACATAGCTACAAAGAATGATGTGATTATGCAATTTGCTGTAATATGGATGGACTTTGAAAGTATCATGTCAAATTAAGTAAGCCAGATAAGGATTAATACACTTATATGTGGTATTGGAATAACTGCATGAAAGAACACATAGCTTTAAATGGGGTTGCCCAGAATATAGTAAGGAAAAGAAAAGAAATTAAGTGGAGGAAAAATATAGATGTGAAATAAAGGGACAGTGGTCATGGAAACTAAGATGCATTGATAATGTTAGGAAGGACAGAACTAATTATCCAAACCACTGAGTCAATAACAATGAAACCATGAGGCTCTAACTTTAAAAGATGTCTGATATGATGGCACACTGGGACAGGAATGGGGGAGAAATATGGGATAGACACTGGTAACATAGGTGGAGGGAGGTTGACACTGATTGGATTGATGCTGAGACATTGTATGCCTAAAACTTAACTATGTAAATAGCAATGCTTTAAATTAAAATATTTACTTAAAAAAGTGACTTACAATTTTTGTATAAATTTTTTAATTCTTTTATCTACCTGTTTCCAAGGCACCAAAATTTGGGAGAACAATAATAAAAGGAATTCTTTTATATGTTTCTTGCTCTTCTACCTTATTATTTTACATAAAATTTCTATTGATTAATGTGTGCTTTATTGTACACCTGTCACTTTATTGTACAGGTTTTTTGTTTCTAAAAGTTATGTAATAGATTTTTGGTTTTCTTAAGTATAATATGTCAGCTGTAAATGAATTCATTTTTCCTAATAAAAATACCAGAATACCAAACCCAGATAAGAACCCAGAAATTATATCTTTAAACTTTTCATTTTTAAATTAAAAAGCCTAAGGTCCAGACCACTGACATGATTTATATATGCTTACTCTACAGGGTCAGCTATGAATATGCTCTGAAACAAGTCAAGTTATATGCCTAGTACCTTATTTTCTAATAAAAAGAGTATTACTTTGTGTACAAAATGATATTCTACAAACTTTATAGTCATATGGAAAATAATCTCTAGGAAGATAAAATTTCATATTTTATTGACCATAGAGGAAAAAGTCTACTACATTTTGATTCTCAAAACAAGTGATTTTGGCATCCGTGCAAGTTTTTTCCTTCTATTATTCACTGGGATATAGAAGTTTATTGGCCATTTGCCTTCTTTCTATTCTATTGGGCTTGGGAATGTTGGGCTTGTTCACTAGTTTCAAGGTGGGTTGTCCAGAGTCATTGAGATGCCAGTGTCTATTTCAGAAGAGGAGAAAAGCCAGGTTTCTAGCATGCAGATTTTTTAAATCTTGTTCATTTTAAAATTAGGTAATTAAATATTTTACCCAGAAGCTGGAGAGATAGATGGGGACCTTGCCTTACCTATGACCAACCATGTTCTTGCATGACACCATATAGTGTCCCTCAAGCACTGCCAAGGATCATCTCTGAGCACAAAGACAACAGTATCTCTTGACACAGCAGGTGTAACCCCTCTAAATTTAGCATCTTTTCAGTAAAATATATCATCTCTACAAATAGGGCAGAAAAGACTCTAATATTTCCAACAACTAGATCATACATTGATGACAATTTTACTACATCCAGTAAGTATCTTAAATTTGTAACAAAAGTTGTAAGAATTCCTCAACATATATACAGCTGATGGTGAGATTCTAAATATCATGAAAATATATAGTGTATAATAATGATTTAACATACATAACATTAAAATATCAGTTATGTTTTACAAAAACATCCATATGGAATGCTCTAACTAATTGGCATTTTTGTCTGTATGATCAATTTTAAACAATTTGGCATTTTTCCAATATCTTCAACTAATCCAATTTATACCAAATTGATTCTGGGAGGTCACATTATTATTATTATTATTATTATATTATTATTACTCTAATAGCTAGAGAAAATATGGAATTAATGGTTTCTTATACAGAATCTAAGGTTTCCTTCCTCATTGCAATTTATTATTGTTTGTTTTGTAGACCAGACCTGACAGTGTTCAGGGATTACTCCTGGCTATGTGGTTAGCCATCACTCTTGAAAGTATTCAGGGTATCAGGGAATCAAATGTAGTGCTGCTGATCAAACCAATGTGAGACATATGGGAACAAGTGCCTTACCCCTTACACTATATATTCATCCTCTGTGTTTCATTTTTAACCTAGGCAGCAACACTAGGACATTTTAAGATGAATTATTTTAGATACCAAAATAAAAAATATCAGTAGAAAGTGTACAAGAATGAAACCCCATACACAAATTGGTAACTCAAGAATCATAGATATGAATGACAGAAATAAAAGTATGGAATGAAGGAAAGGGCAGGAAAATGTCAAATCAGCAAATAGAGATCATGAACTCCCACCAAAAGAAGACATAGCTCTGAGTAGATTAAAAAAAAACCAACAACTCAACTCTGAAATAAACTAACTACATCCAGCATAATGTGTCATATTAGAACTCATCAACTGTTCCTCAATATGACCCCATGAAATATTGTGATCCCAAAAGGGTCAACAAGATCAAAATCTGATAATGTTTGGCTAAAGAAGGAAACTAAATAAGAAATAGAATGAAATCTTTCTTTACCTCAAAGGAAAGAAATAAGCATTTTATATGAACAAAATTATTCCACCAATATTTATCATCAAATTCTTTATTTTTACATCAAAAAGCTAAGAAATTATCATTATTATTATAAGAGATAAATATATCGAAAAGTCAAGAAGAAGAAGAGGAAGAGGAAGAAGAAAAAGAAGAAAAGAAGAGGGGGAGGAAGAAGAAGAGGAGGAGAAGGAAAAATAGGAGGATGAGGAAGAGGAGGAGGAGGAGGAGAAACAGTACAGTGGGGCAGTTGGTGTTAGGCAACCAAAACAACTCTTATTTTTTCAGTGGTCTCAAATATTTCTGCTTGTGCTCACAGTAGCTTGGTTTTAATCCCCTTTACGGGGATATATTTGTGGATACAATTTCCCTTATACTTCACCCAAATATTACCAGATATTTTCCTTTTTATATATTTCTTTGTTCCTATATTTCCCATAAGAGTTCATATTTCCGCTTCTTATCCAAGTCAAAAACTCCCAAAAGTTCTTTGAAGCACCACTGAAATTTTATTTCTGCCATGTCACACCCAGAACAAGGCAGAGGAGCTTCCAGGGATCTGTCATTTGGATAGGAATTATTCCCCCATTAGTGGCTCCTACTAATTTTGATGTTACAGCAAAAACAGGCCACCCGTGCATGCTCAGTCTGTCTTTCCAATTCATCTGGATTTAAGAAGCTTTGTGTGTGTCCTTAATGAGATGTTGGTGTCCCGTTATCAGGCTAAGAATGATCCAAGAGAAAAGAAGTACACGCTGTTAATAATCGAAAAGCACAGTTTTTTCCTGCTATCAAGATGAGCTCACTTAACCCTTTACTTCTAGAAGTCTTGCTCCAAAATGATCATAAATGTGTTCCCTGCTATTTTTGCCTCTCAGACGCTGCTTGTGCTGGTTCCTCTGTCTGCAATACCTTTGCTTTCTTTTCTTGATTCTTTCTACTTTTTCTCCTAGCAATTTCTCTCAGTCTTGAAGATACAACACAACAATTTCTTTCCTTCCAGGAAACCATGGATGACTATCTGTCAAAACTATACAAACCACATGAGTCTTGATCATTTATTGCCTATCTCTCCCTCTCTTCCTTCACTCTATTGATTTTTATTTACTATTTAATTGTCTACCTTCCCTAATAAACATACGCTTCTCTACAAGAGTTGACCTCCATCATTGTTATATCTTTTTAGTTAGGAGAAGACCTGACAAATAGGAGGGTTTCACAACTTTGTTGCATATAAAGGAAGGAATTGAGTGAATGAATGAATGAGTGGATAAATGAATGAATAGACAAAGTAACTCCCTGTGAATTCGTAAAATATTAGATCCTACTAGAAGAAAACTTGACACTAAACATTTTTTATGAAGATAAAGCCACTACTTTTATATAAACAGGAAAGTTAGCCTAGCCCCGTTAGTAATGAGAACTGGGCTCTAGAAACTTGTACATTTCTGGGAACTTTCAGTGGTCCTCAAACTATGGCCCTCGGGCCACATATTGTATTTGTTCCGTTTTGTTTCTTCACATCAATATAAGATGTATGCAGTGTGCATAGGAATTTGTTCGTAATTTTTGTTTTTACTATAGTCTGGTCCTCTAATGGTATGAGAAACAGTGAATTTGACCCCTGTTTAAAAAGTTTGAGGACCCCTGGAAGGTACCAATCTGACCACTATGTCTTCATTCCAAACCCAGGACAGTTTTCTCAGTTCAAAGAGCTTTCATGTGTTTTACAGAAACCACAATCCTTGAGCCAACCACCTTGATTAACTTGACTTTTCTGGCACTGGCCATTTCCAAGTTATGCTCTGAAATGACTGGCATGAGCTCACTGACCTTAGGCTAGCTCCTTATCCACGGAAAGCTGTTTTGTTCGGGGTCATTCCATAATCAAGAAGTCAGTTTTCTAGAAAATCTTATACCCAGTTCCTAAAAGCTTCTATTGAACAACAGGGTCATAGCCTCAGAATAAACAAGAGAATGCCCAGACAAAAGAAGAGTAGTCCCTCAGCAAAGGGGTAACCACATGCTGCATAAGGCAGAGTGAGTGACAAGTGGCTTTTATGATCTTTTATCTTTTACTCATGCAAGAAGTATATGGAACATAGAATGAGAGATCATCACTTCTTAATCCCTAGGCAATGGTGAAAGAAATTGTGTTCTAGCCCCAACTGAGAACTTTGGCATCTACAAGAATAGTGATGGAAGGTTTGGGGGCACTTTATTGGTGTATAAAAGCAGTAACATAAATCAAAGCCATGAAAGTTAATACTATTGTAACCATGTGACCTAAACTACAACACAATTTTTTAATAAAATGAAAGTTTGATTAGTAGAATGGGTAGTGTGCTTACCTTGTACACAGTCAGTTCAGGATTGATGTCCCAGAATAGCATATGGTCCCCTGAGCACCACCAGGAAACATTCCTGAGTGCAGATTTAACAGTAACCCCTGAACATCGCTGGGTGTAGTCAAAAATTAATAAATAAATAAAAATAATATAAAATGAAAGTTCTCTTGTCTCTCATTAGATGTGAGTAAATTTAGGTACAGCAATACATGAATCCTTATATATAGTAAGCATTAAATTACATCTTGTTGGCAATTAATAATAATAAATAGTATAAAAATAAAATTATTATTGAATGATTTCGTTTGGAGCTCTTACAGTAGGGGTCTCAAACTTGCGGCCCATGGGCCACAAATGGCCCTCCATACAGCATTTTGTAGCCCTGCCCTAGAGGAATCTTTTTTTGTTTTGTTTTGTTTTAGTTGTTTGGGTCACACATCCCAATATTCAAGGCTTACTATTGATTTTGCATTCAAGGATCACCCTGACTTTGCCTCCTGTGGCCCATAGGTAAATAAATTGAGTTTGAGACCCCTGTCTTATAGGAAGCACTACCAGCAATTAAACTTAACTCTCAGGCAAATAATGAGTCAAACAACTCTAACTGATAAAAGTTTAAATATTCCAGACTTTAATTGAAGCAATTGTAAATTCAATTTATACATCATAAGCTAATCATAATTTTTGCTGATGTACCTCCTTTTATATATTTAAATTTCAAATTACTTAATCCAATTAGTCTGCATAAGTCTAAGAACCCCCTCCCTCCCCTAGCATTTCCATTTGATGACATTTCTCAACAACACAGATTATTTATAGAAGTACTTTCAAAGATGTACCACATATTTACTTCTGGCTAAGTGGCTGATAAAAACAACCTTTCTCTCTCACCTTTGGATTTGAAGTTCACAAATAAGTAAATTTGTTTAAAGGCAAGTGAGAAGACTATCTGCATTAAGTAGGTTTTTTATATCCACCATTAAATTCCCATCATAACAAAATTCATCAAAATTAAATACACTCCTTCTCAATACTCCTCATTCCCACCCAAGCATTCTTTTAGGCTCTTCCAGGAAAGAGCCATCTACAATGCTAAGGAACTCTCAGCATGCAAAGATCCTTCCCTTTGTTTCTCTAATGAACATATGTACATTCATGTAGTTGCATACATATACTCTCACATGCATACATACAACCATATTGTGAGTATGTATGCATAGGTCATATGGAAACAACTACTGGCTTGTGGGTAAAAAAAACTCTAAGAAATTGCTAACTTCTTAAACTAAGGTTTTAGTAGCCTGATCATTGTGTACTGAGGGACCAAAATCTGTGCAGGTTTCTCATTTCTTTGTTTAGCTTTGAAAGTGTAACAGTCATTGAGCTGAAAGGACACCCAGGTCTTAGAATTAAGGGATGCTATTAGGAAGTTGATGACATCGACAGCTATCAGAGCTGAAAATTGGTTGCCCTGTGCCTTTTGGTCAGTCCCTTTCAGATATTTTATCTTCATGGATTTTAATTTTTCCACTAAACCTAGTGTTGTTTATCAAAATATTAGAGAAAGGGGAGGAAAACATGATGCTTATCATATTTTCACGCATCTTACTCCTTAATCAGCCAAAATAGGTTGAAAATACAGCATTATGCATTTTTATATCCAGAAGAGTCTATATTTATCTCTTTAAGTTTGTTGTTTTATTTTTAAAAATGAGTGAGGATAAGGCCAGAGCAGTGGAGCAACAGTAGGGAGTTTGCCTTGCATGCAGCTGACCTAGGATGGACTGCAGTTTGATCCCTTGGTGTCCCATATGGTCCCCCAAGCCAGGAGCGATTTCTGAGTGCATAGCCAGGAGTAATCCCTGAGCATCACCGAATGTGGCACAAAAAAAAATGAGTGAGGGGTTGCTGCTGGCAGCCAAGAACATTTGTAGTTCAAATTCAGAACAAGTGGAGATCTTTTTAAGAGAGTTTTTTGAGGTAATGGAGAGACAGTACAAAATTTAGAGCACTTGTCTTGAATTTGACCAACCTTATTTTGATCTCTTATACCATATGGGTGGTCGTACCTAGTGATCCTCACAGGATCATATGATGTGTGGATGATTGATCCTGGGTTTGTTGATAACAAGACATGAACACTACTGCCCTCTCTACTCATTCTTCAATCCCTCCTTCAGTTTTTAATGCCACTCCTGTTAAGCTCTTATAAGCAGCTATAGAAATACCACTTTATCAAAGCCTTCTCTGATAAATTAGAAAAGAGACAAAATTCCAAACAGGAAATGAAAAAGAAGTGAAGACTCAAAGGCAGGTACAGTGGTTATTTCTCTCATGAAAGATCCATGCCTTTGCCAGAGATTGCTTAATGCAATAGAGCAAATGCTTTGCACGCAGAAGGTCGTGGTTCAAGAAACACACAGTCCTCTGAGTACCACCAAGAGTAACATCCCCCAGTATAGAGATGGAAGTAACCCATGAGCACTTTCAGGTAGAGACGCCCTCAAATGTGATGCATCTTCCACTGTCCCTTCAATAAAAATAATAAGTAAACTCAAAAGGTTTTCCAATCTCCTTGCTCTGAGACCACAGTCAGTTTGCATTTCCCACTGACTATTATACATGTTTGAAAATTCTGTACCTTGTACTCACATCTTGTATAAATTCCCCTTATTTCATTTCAATATTTTATTTCTGTGATATCTTAATTGTGATTAATTATTTCTTTACTCAAATAGAACACTCAGTTTTGTAAACTCATAAAGGAGTCTATCATCTTTGTCTTTCAGATCAAGCTAAGCTTTATTTGATAATTTTCTAAATCTGAAAATATTATATTTTTCTATATACAATTTTCTTTGTAGAGTACAAGTTAAGCAAGATAATGATTATCTGACTTGTCATATGAAAGAAAATTGAATAATAAGAACAAAAAATTTAAGTCCATCTAAATTGGATTTCTATTTTTGTTGTATTATTCTTTTTCATAGGCAAAATTTTTTAAAATAATATTAAAACAACCTTTATAATAAATAATTCAGAAATTTTTTAGGCATTGTTGACTTTTCCCACTATCCTGTCTTGTATCTCTAAATGCAAGGGAAAAAACCCTTGGCAAGCATCCTGAAATTGCCAGGGGGCAGACAGCAGAATGTGCTTCCTACCACTGAAATGCCCTCATTGTTCAAACACTAACCACACCACAGAAAGACTGACCTCTTTCCAACACTGACAAGTGAACATGAACAGCCCTGCTGACTTTGATTGACTTTGCACTGGGTCTCTGACCTTGAATGACATTGCTGACAGGCTTTGATTGACAGGTTGCAGCAGAACAGACCACCTTCAATATACATGGCTACTCTCCAGAAATTAGTCTTTATCTTTAAAAAAAAAAAACTTATGGTCCCCACCAAACATTAACTAAACATAAACTCAAGATGTGATTGTGAATATCAAAGACAGCCTTATAAAAATATGAACTTTAATATATGTCAACTTCAAATTTGAATAAATCTGACCAATCCAGTACTGCAGCTGGTCAGCTTTTAACTACATCTCTATAAGGCAATAAACATTAAATCAGATAAGAGAATTTTAGTCATAATACATCTATGTTGTCTATAATACACCAGATATTAAAAAACGTAGGTGTGGGCCCAGAGAGATAGCACAGTGGTGTTTGCCTTGCAAGAAGCCGATCCAGGACCTAAGGTGGTTGGTTCTAATCCTGGTGTCCCATATGGTCCCCTGTGCCTGCCAGCAGTTATTTCTGAGCAAACAGCCAGGAGTAACCCCTGAGCACCACCAGGTGTGGCCCAAAAACCAAAATATATAAATAAATAAATAAATAAATAAATAAATAAATAAATAAATAAATAAATAACGTAGGTGCCTCTGCTTTGATCTTTTTATGCAGATAAAATGTTTGCATTACTGATCAAAGAGTTGGTTTTTCTCAGAATGCTTGGGCAAAGTAAGAGGCAGTGTCAGTCTTGGACCATGATGCTCATTTTGCATATGTTTGCATGAGGCAAGACTCATGATTCCCTTTTCACATTTTTGTAAATGCAAACATGAAAAATTTAGCCTAGTAATTCACATAGCTCCCAAATTTTTATTTCATAAATAAAATATATTTCAAATAAGATCAATTTAATGTTTTAGGAAACATTACCTTACTTCAAGATAAAATTAAGATGTTAAATTGACAATAAACTCTCAATCTACTCTCATGTTAAACAAGGTATGCTAGCTGTGCTCAAACCTTGTTCTTACTGTAACCGCACCAATAGGAGGGGAGAATGTAAAAATTACAAACTGTCAAAATAAACAAAATGATAATACAAGATCAAGTAAAACCATTTAACAAATTTGGGGGATCTATATTTAGAAGTTCTTAGGGTCAACTTCTGGGTCAATATTTGTTATCACTCCTGGCAGTACATTTCCAGCAGATGCTGGAAAATGAACCCATTTCTTTCACATACAAAGCATAGACTCCAGTCATCTGAGCTATTGCCCTAGTTCAGGAACAACTTTTTAAAAGTTTAAAAATAGTTGAAGAAATTTTATAGGGGTGAAAAATTTGACAGTAAATAAACTATGAGAAAAATAGAGAAGCATGATCTACCAGTCATGCAAGGTCCAAAATTAGAGAGCTTGGTGACATGAACTAATCACAATAAAACAAAGATACACAGATGAATATTACTATAGAAGTACAAATTTCCCAATCATCTAGTTACTTATTCTCTTTCAAGCCACCAAGCAACCAGCCATCTCTTACTACAGTGAGATTTAATCAATGAAAGAGAGAAAACAAAAAAAATGTAAATTTATTGCATAGACTCAGGGCAAGAATTCTACTGTGAAACAAAGAAGATTAATAAAAAATATTTACATTCTAAATATTAATCCCCAATCTTTTTCTGTTACTAAAACTAATACATGGCTTACTGTCATGTCTAGACCACATTTCACAGGTCAAGTTCTCTGGGCAAAAATGCAGAAAGGAAGATTTGTATACAAAAAAGGGATACTCCAGCTGTTGTCATGATCAACTCCTAAGGAATATGATAAGACTAATGAGGAAGATAAAACAACATTCTTGGGAGGAATTCTGAAACTGAAATCACCCTTCAAATTTATCACATATAAAGGTAAGAGCACACCATTGTGTAGACAGTCAATATGGAGGTTCTCTCATCAACTAAATTTGCAAAATAGAAATTCAGTTGAGAACTATACATGACAAACATTCCAGTAAAGGGAAGAACAATTGATTTTATCCTTGAAGGCACAGGGAAACAAAGTGGAGTTCAGGGATGAGTAGGATAATAACCTTGTCAAACTCCTACTTGTCAACAGTAAAATAAAGTTGTGTCTCTAAGAGTAAGAGAGACTGGTGATCCTACATTAACTAAGATGTTCATCCGAGTTGTAGGATAAAGGATTCATTTTGAATGGAAAACAGAAACAGAAACAGATTTTGTACTCTGTACACAGGTTGAAGATATATGACTAAAATGTGGAATAAGGCATTAAAAATATCAGTCAGGTGCCAGAGCAATAATAAAGTGAGTTAGGCATTTGCTTTGCAAGTGGTCAATTCATGCCGCTTACCTTCATTCAATATGGTCCCCAGAATTACTGCTTGAGTAATTCCTGAATGTAGAGACAGGAGTAACTGATGAGCATCATTATTTTTAACCCACAAAATAAAACAAAACAAACAAAAATATCAGGCAGATATTTTCATTTATTCTGGGTAAACTGGTTTTATATGTGTATAGTTAGGTAATAGTTAACTAGAAACATATTATTCTTACACATATTTATTAAAATAGCACTTACAACTAATTCTCTTTATTATATTCACTATATATTGATTATAATCATTATATTTTCAGTAAAATAATCCTATCTTTGTAAGCCTAATTAAAAATTTGTCTAAGTTTTCTTTAAAAAATACTTATTATGTCAGAGCAATAGCACAGTGGACAGGTCTATAAATGTTTGTTAAGTTTATCCATCCTAGTTCATCATATCAGTCTATTATTTCCATATAATTCTTTATCTATTTTCTTTGTTTATATTATATTATAATATTTATTTTTAATTATCTTTATTTAAACACCATGATTACAATATGATTGTAGTTGTAGGATTACAGTCATGTAAAGAACACCCCCTTTCACCAGTGCAAGATTCACACCACCAATTTCTCAGATCTCCCTCCTCCTGTACTTGAGACAAGCTTTCTATTTTCCTCATTCATTCACATTGTTATGACAGTTTTCAATGTAGTTATTTTTTATCTGCACTCATCAATCTATGTGGTAAGCGTCATTGTCACGAGCTGCACCTACATGGGTAAATGGGGGGAAATAGTGATTGGGACTGAGACAGTAAAAGATTAGAAATGAGCTCTGTAGGGCAGTATCAAGGTCACAATACAAGATGGATATTATGAATATATAAACTATATGCATATAATACTATTAATATATATTGTACACATGGGGCACTAGCTCCCACTTGGTTTTTTAATGGAGACCAAGGAAAAAACTTTCCACTGACTGTCCCAACATAAACCAGTGCTGCAAAGGCCCACCCTCCTCCCAAAGCATATTCCCATTAGTGTACGTAGAGGTAGGGGGAAAGCCTGATGACCCCTATAGAGTCCACCTGGACCGGCGCCCATAGAAACCCTGAAGTCCAGGGGAGAAAGACGGGGACAGCTGAGGGTCTGCCAAGCCTCACAGCACTCCCCAGGCTAGGAAGAAGGTTTTTGCCATGGGGCCTCCCCAAACCCCATACCTGGCAAGAGCTGGCCTCCAGAATCAAAGGAGAAACCGGAAGTCAGATATCTGCCAGCCCTCCTCCCCATGCACCTCCCCCCTGGAGTACGGAGGGTGGGGGGAAGCCTGAGGACCCTAAGAGTCCACCTGAACCCACTTCTGGCCATCTGAGCAGGCACCCAGGAAAGGCCTGGAGTCCAGGGGAGAAAGAGAGGGATGGCTGGGGGCCTGCCAAGCCTCCCAGCACTCCCCAGGCTAGGGAGAAGGTCTCTGGCATGGGGCCTCCCAAACCCCATACCTGGCGAGAGCTGGCCTCAAGAATCAAAGAGGAAACCAGAAGCCAGATATCTGCCAGCCCTCCTCCCCATGTACCTCCCCCATGGAGTACGGAGGGAGGGGGATGCCTGAGGACCCATAAGAGTCCACCTGAACCCACTTCTGGCCATCTGGGCTGGCACCCAGGGAGGGCCTGGAATCCAGGGGAGAAAGAGGGGGCTGGCTGAGGGCCTGCCAAGCATCCCAGCATTCCCCAGGCTAGGGAGAAGGTCTCAGGCATGCAGTCTCCCCAAACTCCATACCTGGAAAGAGTTGAATAAGCTGAGTTTTTCAAACCTGTTATTTCAGTGTGAAAATTTCCAATTTCAGTCATCATATCCTCATGATGCTTAACTGTGCTCCAGTCAAGTCTATTGATTCTTTTGTGAGCTCCATGAATATTTTCCATAATTTACTCTAAACCTCTTATTTGAGAGGATACCTAGCTGTTTCCTACTTTTTGGGTTAACCATGGGGGTGTACTGCAAAATTTCTCCATTGTTAAGGCTGTAGATTGCTTCTTACAATGTGGAGAAATGGAGTTCAAGGGTTAAAAGATAATCGCATCTGCGGAGTGAAGCAGAGCGACCATACTTTTCGGGTGTGGGTCCTGGAGAGATTATGATCCTTGGTGTCTCTGGGGTGGCTCAGCAGAAATAAGGCAGAAAGCATGGCAGCCATACTTTTTAAGTCTCTGGGTGCCTAATCACAGGCAGGAATCGGCCCCCATATTAGTTGGGTGGGGACATCTTACCAGGTGTGGGTTCTCTCAGATTATGATCCTTGGTGTCTCTGGGATGGCTCCACAGAAAGAAGGTAATATTTATTTTTTACTTTTAGGAAGTTTAAATAAATTTTTGAAGTTCATATGGTTGAAAAGTAATAAAAAAATAAATGTAATCCATTTAAAGTTTAAACAATTTGGGATGTGCTGATGGTACAGATTGTTACTGCATAAAACACAAGTTTTGGATCTTATAACTATAACATATTAAAAACAGGGAAATTAAGCTGATATGATTTGTTTTGTTTTGTTTTGTTTTGTTTTGGGACCACACCAGGTGAGCTCAGGGTCACTGCTGACTATAAGCTCAATAATTGTTCCTGGCTTGGGGGACCATATGAGATGCCAGGGGATCAAACCTGGTCCCTCCTGGATCAGCCACATGCAAGGCAAACACTTAACCGCTATGCCACCGTTCAGGCCCCTGATAAGATTTCCTTTAGAATAAGTTAAAGGATTTATAGTTTTCTATAAAGCTAAGAAATTACTCTTTAATCTTTTTAATTTTCATAGTTAAATCCTAAAAGCTTTTAGAGTTGACTTTCCAACAGAGCTCACTAAAAGAATTTGTTTACAGACATGAGAACTCCGTTTTTCCTCCTGCAGAAATGTATTATATTCTTCTTTTAGTCCAAACTAAATCCACCGTGTTTAATTATCCAAATATAGTAGTAGATTCAATTTAATATAGTTGATTTTTAAAACATTTTAAAATGATGACAACATAAATTATAGTTAAGGTTATGTGCATACAATACTATTGATATTTGTGGTCTTAGTATAACAGTTATCTTACCTCACTACTATAAGAATATAAACAATGCCTCCTCTACTGTTCATAAATTACTTCTCATCTACTTATTCCTTCCCTAATGTGGTGTTCTCATTTTGTATCCAGGGTTTGTTGTTGACTGATATTCTCTAATACCCTCTCATTTCTTTATATGTCTAAATGAGTTAAATGACATAGTGCTTGTTTAAACTATAATAAAAATAATTTTTAAAGAATTTGAAAAAGTTTGGACTTTGAAAGGGATCTTGAGACATTGGTGGAGGCATACTCGTAGGTGGGAATGGAATTGTAATCACTCTATGCCAGAAACCATATTATTTGTGTGAAAAACAAATAATATTATAAATATAATAATTAAATAGCTATCAATTATTTAAAGATAAGAGGTCATATATATAATTAGGTAAACAACTTTTGGCTAAATGATCAGTGCACATTGACTTGGGAAATAAAGAAAAGAAAATAGATAAAAGAAAGAGTAAAA
>PVKC010019362.1:0-19117 GCA_004027635.1 Crocidura indochinensis
AGAGAGAGAGAGAGTTTACCCTCCCAGGTTCCAAACCATCTCTGGAGATATCAGTCACAAAGCTGGCATAGCTGGAATTTTGGGCCGCTAAGAAGCTCTTCAGAGATGAGTGCAAAAAAGAAAGTGATGAAGCTAGGACATTGGCGCTGTAATGGTTGTAGGGTGGATCTGTGTGTGCAGCCCCAGGGCTTTAGCAAGTGGGTGGGGGTGGGGAGGAGAGTTGCCCTCACTCCCAAGAACCCCGGTACAATCAGCTTCAAGACCAGTCTGTTCATGACTTTTTGCTGATAGTTGTGTCTCTCTTTCAAGAATTAGATCAGATAGTTAATTTTCTCTATGTTTATTCTACAAAAACTAAATAAATAATAAAATTTTCATTACTGTAGCCTCTCAGTAAAGATTGTTCTTTCTATTTATTTTATTTTAGAAATAACAGTAAAATAAATAGAGAGTTTTATTTTTTTGGAGAAAATTATGTCGATAAAATAAAAACTGGGGAGCTGAAATGATATAAAATCAAAGTTATAAGAAATATTTAACATAAAATATATGATGATGAAATATTATGAAGTTTTATACATAAAATATTACAGAGGTATTGGTGACAAAATTCTCTATAAAACAAGTATTTTTGTACAAAGCAAAATATACAATTTTTAGTAGTGCTACTGTTTTTCAAAATATACCCTTCTCAGAATCTTTTTTAATTATTTCTTTTCCTAGTAATTTTATAACTATAAGATTTTTAAAAATCCAAAGGAGCCTATATAATCTAAATTTGATATTCAGAACAATATGCTATAAGCGTGGGGCTAAATTCTGGGGCTCACTGTTTGGCTGGTTTCCCAGGAGTTCACAGCTGCCACATGCAGCTTGCTTTTAGCTGCCTGCAGTTCATGGTATTTGCTATGCTTGTGTTCATGCCGATCCTGGAATGGGTGGATTAGCAGCAAGGAGCCGTTCACAAGAAACCACACAAGGTCATAGGAAAAAGTGCATTTCAACCAGGGGTTGTTGAGTAGCCTCTTGGATCTTGCTAAGCCAGCCAAGCTTCTAGCCCTCTGCTGCTTTCCTGCTACTTTATTAGTCAGAGTTTAACATAAATCACCTGAAGGTCAGGATTTAATTAAGGGAACTTGTGCTAATTAACTCAGAAAAAGAAAAAGGGAAAAGGAAAAGTGATTTTTACAGGTGTATGGCCACAATAGGGAATTTATATTTTTCACTTTAATATTTATGTTTTCTAGAAAAGAATTCTAGGTTCTGTCAGTGGCTGTTATTTATAGTTTCATGTGCATTCTCCAAAGAATCGTTTAGTAATGAGCCCCAGAATTTACCACACACACACACAGCCATAGAATATAGTTCTGGGGACAGGTAAGGTGTCTGCTTTGCAAGCGCTGGCGTAAGACGAACCGCGTCCTATATGGTCCCCCCAAGCCAGGAGCAATTTCTGAGCTCATAGCCAGAAGTAAGCCCTAAGCATCAAATAGGTGTGGCCCAAAAACCAAAAAAATATATATAGAATATAGTTCTGAGCTGGGCGGTGGCGCTGGAGGTAAGGTGCCTGCCTTGCTTGCGCTAGCCTAGGACGGACTGCTGTTCGATCCCCCGGTGTCCCATATGGTCCCCCAAGCCAGGAGTGACTTCTGAGCCCATAGGCAGGAGTAACCCCTGAGCATCACCAGGTGTGGCCCAAAAAACCAAAAAAAAAAAAAAAAAAAAGAATATAGTTCTGAATATCAATTTTAGGCTCCTTTGACTTTTAAAATCTTATAAAATTACTGGAAAAATAAATAATTGAAAAAATTCTGAGAAGTAGGATAAATTATTGAAAACAGTAGCACTACTAAAAATTGTGAATGTGATTTTTAACTCACTATTACTTAACATTTAAATTTCTTTACATAATTTTATTCCACAAAATATTCTCTTTTTCAAAGTCCACTCTTATTGTAGCTTAGGTAACATAGTTACAATAGTGTTAAGGTTTATGGTTTTGATGTCCAAAATTTCTGTACTTTCCCTATCACCAAAGCTCCATAATCCTCCTTCACTCTCTGGATGTCATAATAATTTACTTCTGCCTCCTCTCCAATATCCACCCACTTCTCCACTGCTTGATAATCTGAGTTTTGTCAGCAGAGAACAAAAGTTTGTTATCATTCAGTACTATTTACACCCAGTTTTCTGTCTATAAATACAACATATGAGTGAGATAATGAGGTTATTGTCCTTTTCCTCTGAGTTATTTTGCTTAATATGATACCCCCCAGTTCTATCAAGTTTCAGTGACTACAAGATCTGATAATACTGCATAATATTACATTATATATACCATTTCTTAGACATTCATCTGTCATTTTGGACACTTTGGTTATTTTTTATTTGTCCTGGCTATTGTACTTGATGTTGCAAAGAATAAAAATATGCATGTTTAGTAGTTTCTTTTTTTTTTGTCCCCCTATTCACAATACAGATCAGGCAAAGGGCCTGTGTTGAGGTGTATATGGGGATAGGGTCCATTTACTGTACCTCCTCTTTCTATACAGTCAGTGTATACAGCCTGTGGTAAGAATTGGGAGGCCTTAGTAGTTTCTTTATATTTATTTGCTTGTTTGTTTTGTGGGGGTTGGAGCCATACTTGGCAGCACTCAGGAGTTACTCCTGGCTCTGCACTCAAAAATCACCCCTGGCAGCTCAGGAATTGAGCCCAGGTGCATCCAGGGTTGGCCACCTACGAAGCAAATGTCCTACCACTCTGCTAGCACTCCACAGTCCCTGTTCCGTTGTTTCTAATTATTTTGTATGTGTTTTAGGAACAGATCCAACAAGAGAAATCTATGGATCATATCAAAACATTCTTACTTTTTTGAGAAACATCCATACTGTTTTTCACTGAGGTAAACCAAACATTCAACCATACATCAACCATAAAGGATGATGTTTTTTTTTTTGTTCTTACCACATTCCTATCAATAATAGTTATTTTTAACATTTCTGTCAATACCAGTTATTCCCAGATTTTTGATATATGCTTTATTCACTGGAGGTAGGTAATATCTCATTAGAATTTTGATTTGTATTTTCTCATAGCATAATAAACATTTTTACATATTCTTATTATTCATTCATATGCCTTGTTAAAGTGTCAGTTTATCTTTTTTATATTTTTGATATGTTGATAGATTTTGTTTGTTTGCTTTTAAGCTTTGTGTCTGTTTTATATAGTCTTCATATAAATCTTTTATCTAACATTTAGTGTGCAAAAATCTTCCCCAATTTTATATTTCTCTTTTAATTTTAGCCCTAATTTCCTTTGACATGAAAAAAAACTTTTACCTTTAAAGTAGTCTCATTTGTTTATTTTGTTTACCAGTAGAATAAAATTATTCAAGAGACCACTGAGTTCCACACTAGAGAGTTCTGCCTATATTATCATAAATGTATTTTATGAGTTCAGGTCTAATTTCTAAGTCTTTGATCTACTTTTATTTAATTTTTGTCTATGGTGTGAGATAGGGATTCAAATTAATTTATTTGCATTTAGCTGACTAGTTTCTCTCTTGAAAGTATTTCTTGCTTCATTTAATTCATACCACTTTTTTTCCATAGATATACTTTTCATAAATCTGAGGATTTATCTCTATGTTTTTGATTCTATTTCATTAGCATGAAAGCCTGCCTTTATTCAGTTTTGATTACTAGAGGTGTAAAATAATTTTAAAAGCAGAAAATGTAATACTTCCCATATCTTTTTTCTTAGAATTTCTTTGTCTATTTGGGGGGTTTATGATTCCATAAAATGTTACTAGAATTCTAAGTCCTTAAAGAATTACATCAGAATTTTGATGGAAATTTGGATAGAAATTTGATGGGAAATGTTATATGAACAATGAATATGTTTTTATTTCCTAGTGTCCTCTTCAATTTCTTCCCATAGTGACAGATTTCAATACGTAAGTCTTTTTTCTCCTTTATTAAGTTGACTCTAGCTAGTAGCTGATGTTTTGAATACTTTTAAATGTAGTTGTCCCTACCAATTTGAATGCTATTGATTTCTTTTTCTTGTCTGATTGCCATAGAGTATACTTTTAAAGCTATGTAAAATAGAAATAGAAGAAATAGACATCCTTTGACTTGTGCATGATCTCAGCAGTAAGATTTTCCATTTTTCACCACTGAGTATGATTCTGTCTCTGCACTCCCAAAGAGATCAGTCCTAGAGATCCTCAAGGGACCATATGGGATTATAGGGGTCAAATCCAGGTCAGGCACATGCAAGGCAAGCTTCCTACCTGCTATATAATCAATTTGGTCCTCTTGAGATGTTAAATTTTTATTTCAATTTCTTGTTTGTTATTGTTACAATCTGTTTTTCTACATCTTCTATATCTTGATCTTGAGAGACATCCCATATGGTCCGCTGAGCCTGCCAGGAGCGATTTCTGAGCATAGAGCCAGGAGTAGCGCTGCCGGGTGTTACCCAAAAACTGAAAAAAAAAAAAAAAAAAAAAAAAAAAAAAGAAAGAAAAAAAAAGAATAGAATAGAAACACAAACTTTTTTTTTTATGTAGCTGCTGGTTAGGGTTTTTTGACTGTTTTCTTATTTTTTTGTTTTATTTTGTTTTGTTTTTGTTTGTTGCTTGTTTGTTTTACATAGTTGCTGGTTTTTGTTTTTTTTTCTTTTTTGTTTTGTTTGTTGTTACTTTGTTGTTTTTGGTTTGTTTTGTTACCTTTTTCTTCTTATTCCCCTTTTTTTTCTTCTAAATTGATATTTATAACACCTAGACAGACTCCTCCCAGTTTTTTTTTTCCTTTTCCTTTTAATCTCCAACAGAACCACATACTTTGAATCTTCTTATACAGCCTCATAAATTGAGGGGGGAAATGAATGGTACCAAGACCAGACATTCGTATAAGCACTTGATGGAAATAAAAAATGATTAAATTTGAACACCAAACCCAAAGTCAACGACAACAACATCAATACCCAATCCACAACAAGTTGTACAAGTGGGGAGCAGTTACACCAGCATTCTGGTGTATAAATGGAATGCATACTAGAAACAGGGGTGGAGAGAGGACAGCACTGGTGGTGGAATTACCCCTCATTTATTGTCACTATGTACCTTAAATATCACTGTGAAAGATTTGTAATTCACTTTGGCCACAATAAAAATTTAAAAAAAAAAAGAGAGATTTTTTTTTTTTTTTTTGCCTAATTTCTGGATCTTCTCTCTCATCAAGCATTAGAGGACACCCTGGTGAATTATGGGAACCCTCTCTTCATTATTCAAGCTACCATCACATTCTGTGATGCCATCCCATACCAGCAATTTAAATACTATCTTTTAATGAACAATTCCTAATTTTGTTATCTTTAGTTTAATTCTGTAGACTCTACATTCATATATCGCTCATATGTTTTGAATTGGGTTGAATAGCTGTTGATGTTGAATAAGGCTCTCAAGTCCAATGTAACAAACTCAACCATGTGTAATTCTCTCCACCTTCTTCCCCCGCAGTCATTACATCAGTAAATGACAATTACAGGTACTTCCTGTCAATAAACTCACAAATCCTTCAGATTGTCTTTATATCTTCAACTTCTCTCATGAACTGAAGACTTTTAGCAAATTAAGTCAAATCCATTTTTTATATAGAACTTTCAAACTACTTTATCCATTTTTGTCTTATTTGAATTGCTGCATTAAACTGCTATTTATATCCTTCTTCCACCTAGTTTCCAAACAGTATATTCTCCACATTCAGAACTCAGGGTTGATTTTTAAATATCTTATTCATCTGACTCCTCAAAGTAAAATCCGGATTCATTATTTTCCCCTTTCTCTAGCCTCCTAGGGTCTTGCACTTTTTCCTCTCTTCTTAGATCTCAATGCTCATCCATTGAGCCCTCAATCACTGCCAAGGAACTGGCCTTCCTGCTGCCACCTCGGGGCATTTGCATTTGTCTTCCTGCCTGGAAAAGGTCATCTTCCAGATATCTCACTTCTTTAACTCACTTCTTCTCAAACATAACCTTATCACAAAGACTTCTTTTTGATCACTATACAAAATAGCTTCCAGTCTTTCAAATCCCTTCACTACCTTTATTTTACTATTGCACTGACCACTCCTACCTAAATAATTGCAACTTGTTTTCCTTCTATGCTTCTAATACCATTTATAGATGACTGGGACTTCCTGTGTTGTTTCTCCTCTTCTGACTATACTGCCAAGAACAGTGTCTAGCATACAACCACTATTTGTGAATAAATTTCTAATGCCACAAGCAGTTTTGGAAAATCAGAAAACCAGGTGACAATTGCTGGAAAATGGTACAGGGATAGCATAGATAGAATCTAGTTGAGAACTTTACATTTCTCCCCAAAATTAGATGAGTATCATTAATTTCCCAATGTAAATGCCAGAGAATTTCCAAGTTCTACAGCAATGAGAGATCAAAATAACTTTGACAATAAAAATAGAGCCTGATGCTATTTCCTTTCCAAACCATGCATTTTAACTGTCTTCTTTGAAGAGTAGGTATTGCTTATAACATAACCTTCAAATTAAGTTTACACCTTTTATGACTTCATCGTAAATCAGGCAGAAACCAGCTTCTCCATTGATGTGCCTGATTCATTCACAAGATATTTTTACATGGAAACTTGGAGTCTTCATTTGTGTTCCTGTGTAAATAGGAGTCAGATTTTGATTTGAATGATGTAGTTTCTTTTAACAATAATCAAAGGACATAGGATGAAAAAAAGGTTCTATATATAGAAAAGGAGGAAAAGTCAATATAAGAAAATAAGATTCAGATCACTCTGTCAGCAGCATTCTCAATTTTACCAGAAAATCTATATAAAGTACTCCCAGGGTTATCAACCTCAGGGCTGGAGTCTACAGTTAACTATGGCATGTGGGTCAAATCTGGCCAGTGACATTTTTTGGCGAATAACATTTTATTGGAACACAGGAATGCTAATTGCTTTACTTGTTGCTTTGGGGTATTTGGGGGCAAGAAGGGCAGAGCTGAGTCACTACCACAGAAATTCATGGTCTATAAAATCTAATATGTTTACCATCTGGTCTTTTTCTTGAACAATTTTGCCAACCCCTATCTATCCTCGAGCATTTATTTTCAAGCTCCCATATACCATTTTTGGAGGATGTTCCAAGGATATTTTTTCTTCCCGGTCTCCTGGGTCTGTTTATCAAATGGCCAAGTAATTTAATGCTGAGTCAAGAAGTCTCTGGCTTAAATGTTAAAGTTTTCTGCTTGTGATATAGCTAGACACTGCATCGCAAGAGTGGCCTGAACTATAACTTTGACAGAAATCAAGAGGGGTACAAGAGAAATCAAGCAGATCAGTAGGGCACTTTCTACTTTTGATCTTGGGATATATTGTTATGTTGCAATAAATAAAAATCCATTTACAGATGAAAACACTTAACTAATGAAAATACCAAATGAGATTTAGAGATAATTGACTTACAAATGGAAGTAATTATTACAAACGAATGACTAGTGAGTACTAATTCTTGAATTCTAATCATATACAATGAAGTTGAGTTGCTCTAACTTCTTCATAAATTGCCACTTTGGTGTAACAAAAATTTAAAGAGGTTTTTCTTTTTTTTCTTGTACTGAATATATTGCTGCAGATAAGTCAGCTTTCTTATTAACTTATGATTTGGGGGCTTGCTGGAGACCTACCTGGTAATACTCATGGGCTATTCCTGGGTCTGTGCTCAAGAGTGTGCCTGGCAGTGCTGGGGATATAACTGGAGTCATTTGTGGAGTCACTTGTATGATTAAAGCAACTACCTTAATCACTGGACTCTTTTCTGGACCCCTAGTAAGCTTGTTTTAGTCATATTTATGGGGGGAAAAGTGTTTTTAAAGTTTGGGATTTGTATAGGATATAAACAAAATACATGAAATTCACTTGAAGTTGTCCCAATTGCCAAATTTGGTATCATTAAAGAAAATTAAGATACTTTAATATTACATGCTAAATATTAAGTATCATTTAAAACAATCATTTAATAAACCAATTTATTTAAACTTATATAAGATATTAAATGTATAGAGGGGAAAACAAAGTTCTAATAGAAAGCAAGCAATATAGAAAAATTTAATGGAAGTAGAAAAATCACTATTTAACAATGTTCATGTTAATAGTTATAAGTTATGACAACATAAGTCAAAGTTTTACAATAAAACTAGTGAGTATAAATTTGATGAGTAGTTTTACATTAAATTAAGACGCTTCTGTGTCTCTAAGGAGGCAGTGACAAAAATACAAAGACATCCCAAGGACTGGGAAAAATATTTACCCAATACTCATCTAATAAAGTGTAACTATTCATGTTATTTAAAATACTGATAGAGCTATACAAAAAAAAAAAAATGAAAACTTACAGATGGTCAAAAGGCATATGAAAAATGAGTAATATCACTAATCACCAGGAAAATGCAGATTAAAAACAATAATCTATCACCTCACACCACAGAGACTGATACACATCATCAAAAAGAACAACCAGGGGCCCGGGAGATAGCATGGAGGTAAGGCGTTTGCCTTTCATGCAAAAGGTCATCAGTTCGAATCCTGGTACCCCATATGGGCCCCCGTGCCTGCCAGGAGCAATTTCTGAGCATGGAGCCAGGAGTAACCCCTGAGCACTGCCGGGTGAGACCCAAAAACCAAAAAAAAAAAAAAAAGAGAGAGAGAACAAAGAACAACCAATGTTGGCATGACTGTGGAAAACAGGAACCTCATTCACTGCTGATGTAGTCTAGCCTTTCTGGGAAAAAAATATTGGCATTGCTCAAAATACTAAGAACTGAGCTCCCATTTGACTCAGAATTCTACTCTTTTTTTTTTTTTTTGGTTTTTGGGCCACACCTGGTTACACTCAGGAGTTACTCCTGGCTATGCACTCAGAAATCACTCCTGGGTTGGAGGACCATATGGGACACCAGATATAGATCCCAGGTCAATCCTGGGTCAGCAGTGTGCAAGGCAAATGCCCTACTGCTGCACTATCACACGGGTCCCAGAATTCTACTTCTTGACAGCTACCTCAAAGGTCCAAAAACACAATGGACAAAAAAGATTTCTATACCGCTGTGTCCCTCGTGCAAAGTCCACACAATAAACAAAATCTGGAGACAATCCAAGAGTCCAAGAATAGACAAGAAGATAAAGAAACTCTAATTCAAACACACAATGAATATTACTCAGACATAAGAAAAGATAAAATCGGGGCTGGAGAGATAGCATGGAGGTAAGGCATTTGCCTTGCACACAGAAGATTGGTGGTTCAAATCCCAGCATCGCATACGGTCCCCCGAGCCTGCCAGGAGCGATTTCTGAGCATAGAGCCAGGAGTAACCCCTGAGCACTGCCAGGTGTGACCCCCCCCAAAAAAATTAAAAAAAAAAAAAAGAAAAGAAAATCTTTCAATTTGCTGCTTAATGGATGGATCTATTAGGGGTCTCAAACTCCTGGCCCGCAAGTTGTTGCGGCCCTCCGTACAACATTTTGTGGCCCGCGACTGGCCTTCAAATATGCGATTTTTATTCGGTAAGCGAATAATCGCAAATTCTGCGATATTTGAAGGCCGGACTCGGGCCATAAAATGTTGTACGGAGGGCCGCAACAACTCGCGAGCCGCGAGTTTGGGACCCCTGAAACACAGAATAATCTCTCTCATATGTGCGATGTAAAGAAACATAATTGCGAGATAACAAATGACCAAAGACAACCAAAACAAAGACCATAAGAACTGGTCTTCTGTAGGAATACACCACTTAGGGGAGCAGGACTACCATAGGGAAAGGAACACCACGATAATAGACAAAGGAAGAGCTCAACCTGAAGGAAGAGAGGGAGCTGAAAGGTGGTAAAGTGCTATGCGTGTAACCCTATTGGCAAAAGTATATGTCAAAATTATTTTTTAAAAAAGTGTCCTTTAAAGAGGCAGGTGATTGGATGAGAGTGAAACAGGAGCACTGGTAGAGTGAAATTGACACTGATAAAATGATTGGTGCTGAAACATTGTATTCCTGAAATACAATCACAAATAGCTTTGTAATTGAGAACTTAATAAAAATAAATAAATAACTAAATTTGATGAGTCGTCAAACATTTTTTATCTCAAAGTATGTACCCATAATATAGTAATTACATATAAAAAGCTAGCACCTTAAGCAAGTGACCCACATTTATTATCACCAGGAGATGGACAACGCTGTAGCATGTCTAATATGTGAGTTTTAAGGAAAATGCAAAATCACTAGTATAGTAGTGTCTAGCATTGACATGAGCTGATCTCTCAAATGCAAATACTTGCAGCTCTGGGTAAGAATGGACAGAAGATTCCCCGCCTCCTTCCAAAGCTCTGCTGAATGAGTATTTCATTAAAATAATATATATATATATATATATATATACATATATTTTTTTGTGTGATTTTTGGGTCACACCCGGCAGTGCTCAGGGGTTACTCCTGGCTCCATGCTCAGAAATTGCTCCTGGCAGGCACTGGGGACCATATGGGGCACCGGGATTCGAACCGATGACCTTTTGCATGAAAGGCAAACACCTTACCTCCATGCTATCTCCCGGGCCCCAAAATAATATATATTATGACAATCATATGACATACAAAGGCAGAGAAAATTTTCAAATAAATGAAACTAAAAGGACAAGTTAATGAGCCCAAGGATATTCTAGCTATAAAACATTACTTGGCCATTTGAAAAAAATATGAATAAGTTCTCTAGAAAAAATTATATATATAATGGCAAAATATTAACTTGGGGAGGCCACATTCAGCAGTGTTATGTGGCTATTCCTGGTTCTATACTTAGATGTGACCCCTGGATGTGCTCAGGGTATGCAATGCCAAGGATTGAACTAGAGTTGTTGCCAAAGTTCAATATTAACTTATAGATTTAGTTAATGCACTATTACATTAAGATTTCTTTGTTTGAAAGAAATAATTGGGCCCTTGTGATGTAACAAAGGTTATGTCATTGATTTGAATGTGGCTTCTCACCATTGATTCCCAGGCATTAAATATGTTCCCCAGAACACTGCCAGGAATAATTCCTGAGCACAGAGTCAAGAGTAAGCCCTTGAGCACATCTAGGTATGGTGCAATACCCTCACAAAGATAAAATTAAAATTAAATAATTAACTTTTTGTTAATTACTCAAATGTGTAAGAAAAACTGTATAAATATTAGAAGACGATGGGCAGGAGTGATAGCTCAATGATAGGGAGCTTGCCTTGCACACGCTTGCCTTGTACACAGACAAGAGTTCGATCCCAGGCATCCCATTTGGTCCCCCAAGCCAGGAACTATTTCTAAATGCATAGCCAGGAGTAACCCCTTAGCATCACCAGGTGTGGCCCCCAAACCAAAAATAAATAAACAAATAAACAAGCAAACAAATAAATAAAATATTAGAAGACAAAAAGGAAAGAAGAAAATCAGTACAGCAAAATACTAACATTTGGGAATTCTGGATCAAAGTTAGGTTCCTGGGCTTTTCTTTTTAATGTTTTTATCCACCTCAGTACATTTTGAAATAATACACAAGTGAACATCTGTTTACACAAATATTTATGTAACTCTAGAGTTGTTGCCGTAGCGTACAGTCCAAAAGAAATTCTTAAATCAAAAAATGTAAAAATTTTAGATTTTCAGAGCAACAGATAAAGTCTTCTACTTGACTAGTGTCTAGTGTTTGACAATCCACAAATGACATAGAGATACTGTCTTTCTAATATCCAATATCAGTGAAAATTCTCCCTTTTCTGGGTTTAAGACTGATAATAAATGAGATATTTCTTTCGGGACTTGCATTACTTTTGTTTGTGAAAAAGTTGAACATCTTGCATGTATTCAACAAGCATTTGAATTTTCTTCTGTTTATAGTGCCTCATTAAGCATTTTGGATATTACTTACTTTTAAATCATTTATCATGTTCATTATTAGGAAAAATAGCTAATGAAATATTAATTTTGAACATTGATTCTACAAGCCTATCCTATTAAATGTTTTATATTCTTTTATGATTATATGTAATCAAGTCTATCTTTTCCACATGGATTCAAAAATTCATACATGTTTAGAAAAGTCTTTTCCATTTACCAAGAAATATAAAAATATTCTGCCATGTTCTTTTTTAATGAAAATGTTATCATTCTATAATCTGGCGCTACATCTATAGAAGCTATTTTACTTTAAATAGCCTTATTAAAATACATGTTGGTGGATGATAAAGTGTTAACTAACATTTTTAAAGTTTAAAACTTAAGTTTTTATGTTCAGAAGGGAAATACAATAATAATCTGTAAACTATGTGCTCAGCATGTTTTAGGTTTTACAGCAATGGTATCACCAAATAGTTACTTTCTTCATTTTGCTAGAGATTTATGACTGGCTTGAATCCCAAGGACAGACTTGGTAAATTCTCCCCCTATCCCAGCCTTACTCTTACAAATTACAGGGTATATAGGACAAATGCTGTCATCCTTCCCAAATAAGCTATCTTTTCCTAGAAATAATATCTTAGAGCAAATATCCACCCAGAGAGAACAGCTTTTTTTTCTGCCTGGATGGGGCTGGCAGATAGAGTCAGTCCTTTGATCCTTGAAAGCACGTGGCCCTGTGGGCTGCCACGCAAGAGAAGGGTCCTGTCATACACTGTCAATCCATATTAGAAAAGGATGGTGTTTTGTAACAATTTATCTCCTTCAAGGTGATTTAGTTATTTTCTGCTGAGATTATGCTAGAAGATGTCATTACTTTTGTCCTGTCTATCTCGTTATTTTTATTGCCAGAGAATGTTGTCGTTTATTTTCTCCGATAATACATCTCTCTGGGAAAAGATTGTATTAATACTTCCATTTTGAGTAAAAGCTTCGTTTTTACATTGAAGAACATAGAAATAAGATTGCTGTCCCTGTTCTTTGAAGACGCTGTCACAAATAAACAATAAACTACCTAAGAAAAAAATGGCTTTCAAAGGAGCAATATGTTATAAGTAAAATACTATAAAAAGAAAAGAGCACTATATCAGCACTCAATTATGTGCAAATTGACATTTTTGAATCATTGCAAGTCAGTTGAGGGAATCTTTGGACTGAGCTGATGCTAGTAAGTAACAGTGAATGGGTTATATATACTTATGTAGCTCATGTTCCTTACCTGTAAAACAAAACTAATAATAGCACTATCCTAGTACTACAAATATTTATGTCGATAAATATGTGAGTAATCTTTGAGTGCTTTTTGATATGTATTAATAATTATGACCTGGGTAAATAGTACAGAGGTTAGGGCACACACAAGACACCACATAATGTTTAAGTATTTCCAGGAGCAGCCCTGGAAAACCCTGAGTACAGCTAGATGTGGTTCTGCTCACACCACAGCAATGCCTGGTGGCCCCTGGTACTTGAGGACCCAAAAAGCATCACATCCTTAGTTTCTTACACTGAACCATTAATGAAGTTGACTGAGTCACTGGGGATGGCCTCCAAACCTTCTTTTTTTTTTTTTTTCGGGCTACACTCGGTGACACTCAGGGGTTACTCCTGGCTATGCGCTCAGAAATCACTCCTGGTTGGGGCCCGGGAGATAGCATGGAGGTAAGGCGTTTGCCTTTCATGCAAACGGTCATCGGTTCAAATCCCGATATCCCATATGGTCCCCCGTGCCTGCCAGGAGCAATGTCTCAGCAAAGAGCCAGGAGTAACCCCTGAGCACTGCCGGGTGTGACCCAAAAACCAAAAAAAAAGAAAAAAAAGAGAAATCACTCCTGGCTTGGGGAACAATATAGAACCCCAGGGGATCAAACCGTGGTCCATCCTAGGTCAGCCGCGTGCAAAGCAAACATTCGACGCTGCACCGTCGCTCTGGCCCCAAACCTTCTTAGGTGGGTTAGGATGCCTAATCAACACAGGTTCAAAGCATATTATCATACTTATCATCATAAGTATTTCTATACATTGCAGTAATATTAAAAGTTATCTTCCAGGGGCCAGAGAGATAGCATGGAGGTGAGACATTTGCCTTGCATGCAGAAGGTCAGTGGTTCGAATCCCGACACCCCATATGGTCCCCTGAACCTGCCAGGAGTAATTCTGAGCGTAGAGCCAGGAGTAACCCCCAAGCACTGCCGGGTGTGATTCAAAAAAAAAAAAAACCCCAAAAAAAAGTTATCTTCAGAATTAAAACAACATAGTTAAGCCTTGAGTAATATTTATAGCACAAATTATTTTAAACTATTAACATTTATTGATCGAAACAAAAGCTTCTTGTTAACTCATGAGCTATTAAAATAAAGCTAATCCAATTTCCTACAATATTTTATCATAATTGCTAACAATATTTTATTATAATTGTTTCTCTAACTGCAGAGGTTTAAAATTGGCTTTCTGTAAATAAACAGGTTTTGTTCTTGTGATGTCTTCTGCAATTTGGGGAATCATTCTGGAGAAAAAGATTTCATGATGTCTCTTTGATTAAGACCAACTTCTTCTCGTGTCCCCCCCACCCAAAATTTTCCCTCCAGTACTCAATAATTCTTTTTGCTCTTCCCCTTGTGCAATTCTCCAACCCTATATTTACCTAATTGCCCCCATCACCAATTTAACTGTTATTTTAATTATTGTTTTTTAAGTAATAAATAATATATCGGATAGGCGAGATAGCACAGCGGCATTTGCCTTGCAAGCAGCCGATCCAGGACCTAAGGTGCTTGGTTGGAATCCCAGCGTCCCATATGGTCCCCTGTGCCTGCTAGGAGTGATCCCTAAGCGCTGCCGAGTGTGGCCCAAAAACAAAAATAAAATAAAATAAAATAAAATAAAAATGATGTCTCCTGCTACTTTCATTTATATACTATATGGTCTACATATACATATATATAGTTTTGAAACAAAATCATTTGCCTATAAATACATTGTTTTATTGGAGGAAGAAGTTTTTCTATGTCATTGATACATTTGATTATATGTTGACCAATAAACTTTGATTGTATGGCTTCTATGAGTTCTTTGGATTTAAGATTAATTTGGGGCCTGGAGAGATAGCACAGCGGCGTTTGCCTTGCAAGCAGCCGATCCAGGACCAAAGGTGGTTGGTTCAAATCCCGGTGTCCCATATGGTCCCCCGTGCCTGCCAGGAGCTATTTCTGAGCAGACAGCCAGGAGTAACACCTGAGCACCGCCGGTTGTGGCCCAAAAACTAAAAACCAAAAAAAAAAAAAAAAAAAAAAAAAAAAAAAAAAAAAAAAAGATTAATTTGACCAATGTAGAATTTTTAAATATTCCATATAAATTTTCATTAACTGATATATTTTAAAATATCTTATCTAAATAAAACGTCATTTATATAAAAATTTCATTGAATATATTTAAGACTTTTGGTAGAATTTAAATCTTTAGAATATAATTTTTTCTTAATTTAGATTTGCCTTGTTGCTATCAATAGTGTTTTACAGTTTTCATTATACTTTACACATTTTTATTAAATTTATTTATAAGTAGTTTATTTTAGAGTTCTATTAAAATGATGAAAAAATTTTTCTTTTTATTTATTTTTTGCCATTTTAGTAATTGAATTCTTTAAATTAACATTTAAGTACATGCTAAATACATACTAATTCATGTTAAGTATATACTCTTTGCATGCATTTAGAGATTTTTAAAAGATTTTTATGCAATATCATATTATCTGAAAACAATTTACTTTCCTCAAATTTTGTCTTTTTTTCTGCATTAGCTAGAAAGTATAATGTTTAACAAAAATAATTATGAAAACTGGCAATTCTACTATGAGTAATGTGCTTTTTCTAAGTATATTTTACTAGGTGAAATTTCCATTTTTCTCCTTCATTGTGATTTTATATTATGAATAGGTAAAAAATTATGCCAAAATTTCCTTCCATAGTCCTTACAAAAATTGAGGGATTTTTCTACTTTTTACTTTTGTAATGTAATTTGAATTACATTGTTTTTGTAACATTAAAAGAATCTTGCACTTATTAGGACATAACTATTTGATGGTTGAAAAAACAATATACATATATATAGTTTTTATATTGTTTATATATAAACAATATAATATATATTTATATATACAAACAATAAAAATATATTTATATATGTTTTATATTGTTTTTAATATGTATTATATATCTCCACATCTGAGGCTATAACAATATTGTGTATATTATTTTACATGCATAGTTTTGTTTGGTTGATTTTTGAGGTGTTTTTTGGGTTTGGGGGGATTTGTTTGTTTTTGGGGGGGTTGTTTATTTGCTTTGGTTTGGGGGCCACACCCAATGACTCTCATGGGTTACTCCTGGCTTTGTGCTCAGAAATCGCTACTGGCTTGGGGAACCATATGGGACATCGATGATCTAACCCAGGTCCATCCTGGGTCAGCCGTGTCTCAGGTTTGCCGCGTGCAAGGCAAAACACCTTACCACTGTGCTATCACTCTGATCCAACTTTTAATCTTTTAAAAAATATAGGACATATTGGGGGGTTTGTTTATTGTTGTTGTTTTGCTGTGTAACAAATTATCGCAAAGATTATTTGTTTAAAAAGAATTATTGACTCGGGGCCCGGGAGATAGCATGGAGGTAAGGCGTTTGCCTTTCATGCAAAAGGTCATCGGTTGGAATCCCGGTGCCCCATATGGTCCCCCGTGCCTGCCAGGAGCAATTTCTGAGCATGGAGCCAGGAGTAACCCCTGAGCGCTGCCGGGTGTGACCCAAAAACAAAAACAAAAACAAAAAAGAAAAAAAGAATTATTGACTCATAATTTCTATAGGTTAAGAATCAGCAACTTAGGGGCCAGGTGGTGGCGCTGGAGGTAAGGTGCCTGCCTTGCCTGCACTAGCCTAGGATGGACCGCGGTTCGATCCCCTGGTTTCCCACCAAGAAAAAAAAAGAATCAGCAACTTAACGGGGTGTTTCTATCTCTGAATCTATCATGAGATTTCTTTCAGTAAACTGCTTAGTCTAGAGTCCCAAAATGATCCCACAGGGTAGAAGCTGTCTCGAATATGTTTTTTGAGCACAGCTTAAATCTCAGCACCTCTGATCATTAGGTGTAAAATCTTCCTCCTGGCTTTTTTTCTTAGACAGGGACACTATATATGGTACTGGGAATTGTACTGGCATCAGCTGCATGCAAGGCAAGAGCTTGAACTCTGTGCTGTTTTTCTGACCCTCCATTTACTCTTAAAAGATGACTACATAAAAATTATAGAAACTTATTTTTAGACAAAAACAGAAAAGGGAGAAGAGAGAATGTTCAGCCTTACACCCCATATGAACCCCAAAGTCTGCCAGGAAAGATCCCTGAGTATAGAGTCAGGCAAGGCCCCAAAATGGTCCAACAATCAAAACCCCAAAACAAAGCAAAACAGAAAGGAAACCATGACTGTTGACTTTAAATAGCTATTGACCTACCTGTTCATCAAAATAGATAATGCTATGTTTAGGGGCTGGAGAGATAGACTAATTTTGGGGGGGGAGGTGCTAGCCTTGTATGCCACCAACCCAGGTACCATCTCTGGCATCCATACAGTCCCCCAACCTCACCAGGTGTGATTCCTGAGTGCAGGGCTGGGGTGTGCCCTCTACCAAAAGAACTATTTTGAAAACAGTAGGGTATACCTATCTCCATGCTATTTCTCTGGCATATTAAACTTTCTAAAGATAAAACTGGATGTCTTGCAATATTTTGAACCCCCTGTAGTTAAAAGCTTTCTGTAGAGATTGGAATTATTGAAATTGTGTACTTTTCTACTTTTTAAAGAGAGGGAATATAGCATGATAACTAAATTAGTTAACCTGAGTCTTTAACTACTTTGAGAACCCTGGACTTTCATTGTTTTGTTTCCTAAAATGAAAGATTACTCCTTATACAACAGACTTTTTTTTTACGTACATTCAGAAAAGTATAAAAAGGGTTATTTGAAGAAAGATTTTAGTACCAAAATTAATTAATTCCTAATTTTTTTGTTTGTTTTTTTTTGTTTGTTTGTTTTTGGGTCACACCCGGCAGTGCTCAGGGGTTACTCCAGGCTCCATGCTCAGAAATTGCTCCTGGCAGGCACGGGGGACCATATGGGGCACCGGGATTCGAACCGATGACCGTTTGCATGAAAGGCAAACGCCTTACCTCCATGCTATCTCCTGGGACCTAATTCCTAATTTTTATTGTGACTTAGAAGAATCAATCATCACTGCTTTTTTTTTTTTTTTAATTTTTGGGTCACACCCGGTGACACTCAGGGGTTGCTCCTGGCTATATGCTCAGAAATTGCTCTGGCTTGAGGGGACCAAATGGAACACTGGGGATCGAACTGAGTCTGTCCTAGGTCAGCCGCAAGAGCCCTACTGCTAAGTAATCACTCTGTTGGGGTTGAGGAAACAGTCCCCCCTCCCTCAAGCTGTGTCTCGAGCGTTTCAAGGAGATGCGAAGCCATGAAGATTTATAAATATGGTTTATTCTGATGCCGATTGACACCAGGGTCAGTGCCCAGGGAAGAACCCCAGAGCAAAGACCAATCATCAGTGCTTTTAATACAATCAAGAGAACACAGAGCTCTCTTTAAAAAAAGAAAGAAAGAAAGAAAGAAACTATTTTGAATTACACAGAGACATTTTCTTGGAAAAAATTCAAAACATTATGTGCCGTAATAAGAGAGGGCAAAAGAAATTTTTAGTTAAGCAAGATAATTTTTATTTAGCTTTTAATTAAACTTACTTAGAAAGCTCTGAAGGGAGGAAAAGAGAGGAAGTACATGATGTTCAAGAGCTAATATGGTGTTGAACTTTTTTCACTGGCTTCTCAGAATAAAGAGAGATGCAAGTAGAGACAGAAACAAACAAGTGAGATATATCTTCAAGGAAGAATACCAGATAGGGGGGCAGAGAGATAGCATGGAGGTAGGGAGTTTGCCTTACATGCAGAAGGACAGTGGTTCAAATCCCGTAATTCCATATGGGTCCCCGAGCCTGCCAGGAGCGATTTCTTTTTTTTTTTTTTTTTTTTTTT
>PVKC010019363.1:0-19141 GCA_004027635.1 Crocidura indochinensis
GTTAATATAGATGTTTAAAAAATTCCTCAATAAAATGCTATCAAGTGAATTCATCAGCATATTAAAAGAATTATTCACCATGACTGAGTGGTGTTTATTCCAAAAATGTAAGATTAGTTCAACAAATGGGAGACAATCATTCTAATATACCACGTAACAGAATAAAAAGAAAATAATCAATCTTGACAGATAGAAAATCTTTTGATTGAACCCCAAAACTTTTCTTTCTTTTTAATTTTACCCCAAAACTTTTCATAATAAAATCCTAGCTACCTAGAAAGCAGAAGCATCAACAAATTCCCACAACTAACATCAAACCAAGTATTTTAAAAAAATTTAATGCTATATTTTAAATATAGGGAGAAAAGAAATAATCTGTTTACTCATGTGTATACATTCCTCTATAGGGGATTTCTACCACTATAGTAAGGGAAAATAACTATGCAGAATGAAGGGGAAAAAGTAAAGTCCCATTTATTCACTGGTGAAACATCTTTTATGCAGGACACCCAAAGAATCAACAAAAGAACTACTACAACTAAAAATAAGCCTAGAAAGATCAGAGAGACATGATGGCTATATAAAAATCTTTAGATTTTCATATATGACAAAAAATTTAAGTAAGAAATTCTACTTACAATAAAATGAAAAGAAGACTAAAATACTTACATATTGCATAGAAATGATTCTAGACATGTAGGGTGAAAACTATGAAACACTGTTGAAAAGAATTAAGTATGCTAAGATATATCCTATGCTTGTGAACTTGAAAACTCATCATTGTCCACATGACAAATTCTTTCCAAATTATTCTATATATTCATTTTCTTTTGGGGGGGGACATGCATAAGCCTTTTGACCCTGTTAATCTACAATAGAGACCTAATAGTTTCTTCTTTACACAGTGATTATGAAAATTAAAAAAGATAATGTATGTTATTGATTTACATAAGTTTTGGCCAAGAGTTGGCTTAGTAAATGGAAATAGAGAGACAGAAATGGTACTTCTGATGTAGACAAGAATAATTTTAAGATGTTATCTATGCATCTGTTTCTATTTTCATCACAAAGTTTTTGCTGAATTTTATCAGATTATTAATTTCCTTTTCATAGATATTAGTTTGTACATGCAATTTGTTTGTTAATAAATTCATATCTGAAACAAAGTAATGGTCAGTTCCTTTAGGTAAACATCTATGGAAACTTATTAATGAGGATGTAGTCACTGGATTATTTTGCAGAAAAGTTCATTTCTTCAACAGCATTTCTTTTTATTTTATTAAAAATTGCATTAAGAAAGTGAATTACAGTTATTAACAATTGGATTTTAATTTAGTTAAAAATAAAATTTTGGCCTCCCAATGCTTACCACAGGCAGTATTCTTTACACTGACTGTACAGAAAGAGGAGGTACAGTAAATGCTCCCCATATACACCTCAAACCAGGCCCTTTGCCTGGTCTGTATTGTGAATGGGGGGGACAAAAATAAATAAATAAAAATAAAATTTTAATTGAACCCATGAGATATGCAGTTACAAAGTTGTTCATGATTGAGTTTCAATTATACAATGTCCAGCACCAGAGCACATTTCTTGCTACCAATGTCCCCAGTTTCCCTCCTGCCTTCCCTCCCTGACTGCGTCTGGGCAGACATTTTTCTTCTTTCTTCCTATTTTCCTTTTAGACACTGTAGTTTTCAATATTGTTATTAAAAGGGCATCATACATACCAATTTATTTACTTTAGACACCTAGTTCTTATCCAGAGGTCTCATTTCAAACTATTATTATCATAGTGGTCCCTTCTATTTCCTAACTGTACTTACTAGATATTTGTGGCAAGTTTCCTACCATGGACTCATCCTCCAGACCGTTGTCTTTATTTTCTCTGGATATTAATACTGTACTATCTTTTTAACTTGTTTTTGGGCACTCAGAGGTTACTCAGTGGTTACTCGTGGCTCTGCACTCAGAAGTTAATCATGGCAAGCTTGAGGGACCATATGGGATGCCCGGGATTGAACCCAGGTCAGCTGCATTCAAGGAAAACACCCTATCTGCTGTGCTATTGCTCTGGCCTTATATTTTTTAATATTCTACAAATTAGTGTGATAATTCTATTTCTCCTTCTGACTAATTTCATTCAACATTATACTCTCCATATTCATTCATGTTCAAGAAAATTTCATGCCATTATTTTTCCTAACAACTGCATAGTATTCCATTGTGTAGATTTACCATAGTTTCTTTATCCATTCATCTGTTCTTGGGCACTTGAGTTGTTTCCATATTCTGGCTATAGTGAATGGTGCTATAATGGGCATAGGATTGCAGATGGCTTTTCTGCATTGTGTTTTGGGCCCCTAGGGTATAGTCTTAAAAGTGGGATTGTTAGATCATGTGAAAGTTCAATTTCAATATTTTTGAGGAATATTCATATTGTTTTCCAAAAATAAAGAACAGCATTCCTTTACCTTCTACTATGTGCAAAGGGAAGGAAAGAGTGACAAAAAGAAAATTTTCTACTATGGGGCTCACATGCTAGGAAGAGATATAAATGACTAACATAAATAAATATGTATAAAAATGTTGTGTCGGGGCCGGGTGGTGGCGCTGGAGGTAAGGTGCCTGCCTTACCGTGCTAGCCTTGGACAGACCCCGGTTCGATCCCCCGTGCCCCATATGGTCCCCCAGGCCAGGGGCGACTTCTGAGCGCATAGCCAGGAGTAACCCCTGAACGTCACTGGGTGTGGTCCAAAAAAAATGTTGTGTCACTGGGAAAGTGTTCAGATTGAGTTGATTTAGCTAGGAGCCTCAGGAAGTTTCATTCTGAGATGACATTTCATTTGACATAAGAGAAGAAGTGAGAGAACTAAGCAGGCTAATGGTCAGCTTGAAGTGTTAAAAAGTCACACTCTTGGGGGCCGGAGAGATAGCATGGAGGTGAGGTGTTTGCCTTGCATATAGAAGGACAGTGGTTCGAATCCTGGCATCCCATATAGTCCCCCGAGCCTGCCAGGAGTGATTTCTGAGCATAGAGCCTGAACACTGCCAGGTGTGACCCCAACCCCCCCCCCAAAGAGTCACACTCTTAGGACTGGAGAAGTAGTACAGCAGGTTGGGCACTTGTCTTGCAAGTGGCTGACATAAGTTTATTCCCTGGCATTACATATGGTTTCCTATGAACTTCCAAGAGTAATCCTGAGTAAACCCTGAACATTGTTAGGTGTGACCCCTCCCCCCAAAAAAAAGAAACCAAAAGAAACACATACACACACAAGATTATGCTGTCTCTGAATTATCCCAGGTTAATTGGGACTGAGAATCATGGACCTTCTCAAAATGGATGCAGAACGATTCCCCTTTCTGCCTGAAGACCTAGTCATCCCTATCCACTCCCGACATCCTCCAACATGGAAAAGATTTTGCTTCACAACTGTACATCATTCAATTGCCAAATCATTCCAGCTTCTTAGCTCCTAGAACACAGCCACATAGGTACATTGCCTCCAAATTTCATAGTATGAAAAGTCCAGTAAATAGCATAGCAAAATTGATGGGAAAACTGTATGGAAGATCACCTGCTCAAAGAATGAAAACAATAACACAAAAGTCTCAACTTGTACTAACCAGCTCAGTGAATCCTCGGATAATGACTTAGATAACACTAAAGTGAAACAACAATTATCACAAAGTGACTTTTATTGATCTTTTTATAAACCCATTTTTTGTTTTGTTGTAACAAGCAATAAAAGTGAATTTGTGCCTGCTAAAGGCACAGGCTTGGCTAGTGCGTGGTGGGTGAGAAAATGAGGAGATTGATAGAGGGAAGGTCATACTGGTGATGAGACTACTTGGAAAAATTAATATCTGGAAAAACTATACTATGAACAAATTTGTAAATCAAGGTTATAAAAAAGAAGTTGCAAGTTGTGATTATATTCTCTTGGAAAATTTGAGTTCAGTGGGAGTTGATATTTCCCTTGTAAGTCCTTTATAAGGTATTTCTAGTTCTAACACTCTTGGTTGTGGTGATGTAAAGTTGTTTTTCTGGGGTTATAGTATGTCAAATGCAATATGGGAAATATGATTAACACCATGTTCTAATTTTTCTGGTCATGCTCTGGGTTCATAAGAGCCTGAAAAACCACAACTCCACAGGAAATTCTGGACTGGAAATCTCAGAGATGGGTAACCATGATTCTTAATTAGCAACTGGTAGGGTGGTTTTGTTGGAATTAGGAACTGGGTTTGTAAGCCACATGGCAGTGATAGCAGGCTTCCAGCAAATATGCATTTTATTTTCTGAAAATATTTTCTCCAAATATCCTCATTGAGTTTATTCAGGGTGCTTATTCATTGAATTTATTTAAGAGTGCTGCAGTTGAATTGGAATTTACCAATGTAAAGCAGGCACTAGGAAACACCAACTTCACCTCTCATGAATGGAACCTAGACAGTGAAATTCATGTCAAAGCAAGAGAATGGGAGGAAGGCTCCTCCTCTTGGAATCTGAATTTCTGACTTATGTCTTCCTCAAAGATGGTAAGAGGGTTGGTAGAAGTTGGGGAAACAGAAGACTAGATTAATGACCACGACAGCAAGTTTGCCATGCGAGCTTGAGTAAGTCACTTATCTGAGCCTCAGTAGTTTGGTGTGTCATATGGAAGTTAGGTTTCAAGTCTAGTCATAACCATGTATGGGGACCTGAGCTGTTGTCACCAAACTTCACTCATCTAAATAACAGCAAAACCCTGAGGAAAATGACAGCAACAGTTGGCCCTTTGATATTGAGAGCACACCATAAATTTTACTTGACATAAAAATCACAACTATTCCATGAAATTTTGCCATTACTGGACCCAAGTTAACAGGCCAGGAAACAGACTCTGCTCACACATCTATCACAGTGCTCTTGTATTTTTAGATACAGGGTTCCTAAGCTTTGTTCAGAGCTGGTCACAGTGCTCCAGAAAGTACAGTCTATAGCAGCACTGGCAAGGGGGAGAATGGAGGAATCCCAAACAGTAGATCTTTCAGGACTAGATTTGTGCATGTGAGGGGCATCAGAGATGAAATGCTATATTTCATGCTTGCAAGGCAGGCACTTTTGCAATGGTGCTATCCCAAAGTCCCTTGAGTATTTTATAAAATGTTATCTTCATAGAGAATTGCAGAACCTGTGTCCCAGAAACAAGAGGCATCAGTGGAAGACCCTGCAGATTTGTAACCCAAAAGCCATATCAGCAGTTCCCAGATGAGGGGCAGGACCTGAGGGGGTAACCTAGAACTGCAGAACCTGCATCCCAGAGAAAAGAGGCCAGAGAAAAGTGGCAGACCTTGCAGCTTTGGGACCCAGAAACCATGTTGGTGGAACCCAGATGAGGAATATAATCCAAGACAAAGAACCAGTGGAGAGAGGCCACACCACTCTGTTCCACAACAGCAAACTTCTTTTACTCAAGTAATGCCAGCATAAGACATAGAAAACATCAAACTGCAACTGCTACAATGGGGTATCAATGCAGAACTCCACCATGCTTAGAGAATGAAGATGTTATCTCTGATGGCCTATTTAGTCTCTCAAATAAGGACTTAAGAGAAGAAATATGGATGTTCATAGAACTCAAAGTAAGCATGGAACAAACTAAACGTGCCACAAATATGAATCAAGAGGACCTGAGAATAGTAATAAGAAAACTTTAAACTGAAATAACAGGCCTGGGGCCCGGGAGGTAGCATGGAGGTAAGGCGTTTGGCTTTCATGCAAAAGGTCATCGGTTCGAATCCTGGTGCCCCATATGGTCCCCTGTGCCTGCCAGGAGCAATTTCTGAGCATGGAGCCAGGAGTAACCCCTGAGCACTGCCGGGTGTGACCCAAAAACCAAAAAAAAAAAAAAAAAAAAAGAAATAACAGGCCTGAAAACTTAGTAGGCAAAATCTCACTGGAAAGATTATCCACAGAGAAATAAAGCTGAAGACAGAATCAATGAGCTGGAAGATGAGATACATAATAACTTCACAAGACAGAAGAGGTTGGGAAAGAGCCTCAAAGAGATGAAAATAGAAGTCTTTGATAAACTCAACAAAAACAACATAAGAATCATTTGAGTCCCAGAGACACAGGAAGGAAACTCCCATGAAGTATCAACAATCAAGGACATCATTGCAGAGAAACCCTCAGAGCTAAAGAACACATTTAACCAAATCCTACATGCCTTAGGAGTGCCAGCCAAAAGGGATCCAAAGGAAAGCACCCCAAGACACATCCTAGTCACAATGATGAATCTCATAGATAGGAATTGAATACTGAAAGCAGCAAGATCAAAAAGGGAAATTATATTCAAATGAGCATCCCTAAGATTTACCTCAGGTCTGTCACAAGAAACCCTCAAGGCCTGAAGGCAATGGTGTGATATAGTGACAAAACTCAATGAAACTGATGCATCGCCAAGAGTACTTTATCCAGCCAGACTTATATATAGGTTTGAAAGAAAGATACACAGCTTCATGAATAAACAACAGCTTAGAAACTTTACAGACTCAAAAACAAACAGAAAAACAACAACAACAACAACAACAGCAAAAAATATATATATATAAGGGGCCAGTGCGGTGGCACTAGAGGTAAGGTGCCTGCCTTGCCAGCGCTAGCCTAGGATGGATCGCAGTTCGATCCCCCGGTGTCCCATATGGTCCCCCAAGCCAGGAGTGACTTCTGAGCGCATAGCTAGGATTAACCTCTGAGCGCTACCAGGTGTGGCCCCCCCGCAAAAAAGAAACTTTACAGACTCAAAACCAGCCTAAAAGGATGAACTTCTAGATCTACTTTAAGATAAGACAGACCACATGGCACACCAAACTCCTAAAAGATGACACTGAATCCTATGACAATCATCTCTCTCTAGGTCACTGGACTAAATGCACCAGGGAAGAGGCACAGAGTGGTAAAATAAATCAAAAAGTTGGATCCAACATTTTGCTGCCTACAAGAAACCTATCTGAATAGTTACAACAAACAGACTTGGGGCCGGCAAGGTGGCGCTAGAGGTAAGGTGTCTGCCTTGCAAGCGCAAGCCAAGGAAGGACCGTGGTTCAATTCCCCGGGTTCCCATATGGTCCCCCCAAGCCAGAGGCAATTTCTGAGTGCTTAGCCAGGAGTAACCCCTGAGCACCAAACGGGTGTGGCCCGAAAAAAAAAACAATAAACAAATAGACTCAAACTCAAAGGTTGGAGGATACTCATTCAAGTCAATAACCCCCTTTAAAAGGCAAGAGTGGCCATATTAATATTAGATGAAAAAGACTTTAGATGTAAAAAATGTTATAAGTGACAGAGATAGACATTTCTTAATAATTAAGGAATATTTACAACAGGAAAAAAAACCTAAGCATATGCACCCAATGAGGGACTAGCAAAGTATTTAAAACAATTCAAAATATTTGAAGAAATATATCAATAACAACACAATTATAGTGGTATACTTTAACACTGCCTTACAACCTCTTGATAGGTCAACAAGGCTAAAATCTAAGAAAATTTAATCTAGCACTGAAAAGAACAGTGGAAGAAATTGAACTAGTAAATATATTTAGGGATATCCATCCCCAGGAAACAGGATACACATTCTACTCCAATGCACATACCTACATAAAATAAAGAGGATAGAAATTCTACATACTGCCTTCTCAGATCATAATGAGCTGAAATTAGAGGTGAATTACAAACAGACACAGAGAAAAAATTTAAATACCTAGAAATTAAACAGCTCACTACTGAAGAACCAGTGGTTCAGATATGAAATAAAAAATGAAATCAAGGGGCTGGCGTGGTGGTGCTAGAGGTAAGGTGTCTGCCTTGCCAGCGCTAGCCTAGGACAGACCGCTGTTTCATCCCCTGGTGTCCCATATAGTCCCCCAAGTCAGGAGTGACTTCTGAGCGCATAGCCAGGAGTAACCGCTGAGCATTACCGGGTGTGACCCAAAAACCAAAAAAAAAAAAAATGAAATCAAAAGATTCCTGGAAACAAACCAAAACAAAGACACAAATTATAAGAATCTGTGGGACACAAGTAAAGCAGTGCTAAGATGAAAATTTATAGATTTCAAACATTTATCAGAAAGGAAAAAGGGCCTACATAAACAACTTATTGGCACAGTTTATAAAATTGGAAAATGATCAACAAAATGAACCAAAAATAGGAAGATGGAAGGAAATTATAAAACTTAGAGCAGAAATCAACAAATTGGAGATCCAAAAAACAATCCAAAAGGTCAATGAAAGCAAGAGTTAGTTCTTTGAAAAAATAAACAAGATTGATGAACCACTAGGAAAATTCATAAAGAAAGGGAGAGAGACTTAATAAAATGAATTAGGAGGAGATTACAATTTAGTACAGAAATTCAAAGGGTGGTCAAGATTAATTTGAGAAACTCTATGCCACAAAACATAAGAACCTGGAATAAATGGACAAATTCTTGTACTCTTATAATCTTCCATGATTAAACCATGATCTAGCATATTTAAACAGATCTATCACTATTGAGTAAATTAAAATGGTAATCAAAAGTCTTCCCAAAAACAAAAGCCCATGTCCAAATGGATTCACTAATGAATTCTTTCAAACTTTCTCAGAGGAACGTCTGCCTATTTTCTTTTCCAGGAAATTGAAGAAATATAAACACTCTCAAATCATTTTTATGAAGCTAACATCACCTTGATACCAATATCAGACAGATATGCTACAAAAAGATAACTACATACCAATATCCTTGAGGAACACAGATGCAAAAATACTCAACAAATCCTAGCAAATAGGAACCAAGTAGTATTAATTCTGGAGATGCAATGATGGTTCAACATATGCAAGTCAACCAATGTAGTACTCCACATTAACAAAAAGAAAATTAAAAATAACCTGATCATATCAATAGATGCAAAGAAAGCATTTCTTAAAGTACAACGCCCATTCATGATAAAAACTCTCAACAAGATGGAAATGGAAGAAACTTTTCTTTATATAGCCAAAGCCATTTACCACAAGCCCATGGCAAATATTATACTCAATGGAGAAAAATTGAAAGCCTATCCCTTAAAATCTGACACAGGGCAAGTCTGCCCTTTCTTGCCATTTCTTTTTAATAGAGTACTTGAAGTACTTGCCATAGCAATTAGGCAAGAAAAATATATCAAGGGCATCCAGATAGGAAAGGAAGAATTCAAGATCTCACTGTTTGCAGATGAAATGATACTATATTTAGAAAATCATAAATATTCTACCAAAAAGCTTCTAGATAATAATAACTTCATATAGCAAAGTGGCAGGCTACAAAATTAATGCACAAAAATATCAATGGCCTTCTTATACACAAATGATAGAGAAGATATGGTCCTTAAAAAACAATCCCATTTATAATAGCACCACAAAAGTTCAAATACCTTGGAGTTACCTTAGCTAAATAAGGTAATAATCTAACAAAGAAAACTATAAAACATTGCTTCAGGAAATAAAAGAGAGCACAGGAAATGGAGACATATACCCTGCTCATGGATTGAAAGAATTAACATAATTAAAATGGCAATAGTTCCCAAAGAATTGTACAGATTTAATGCAATCTCTATAAGGATACCCATGACATTGTTCAAAAAAGTAGATCAAACACTCCTGAAATTCATTTGGAACAGCAAAAACAAAAACACCCATGAATAGCTAAAGCAACCTTAGAGGAAAAAAGATGGGAACACCATCTTTTCCAACTTTAAATTGTACTGCAAAGCAATACTCACAAAACCAGCATGGTAATGGAATAAAGACAGACTCTCAGATTAATGGAATAGACTTGAGTATTGAAAGAATGACCCTAGACATACAATCCATTAATTTTTTACAAAGAGGCAAGAAACAGAAAATGGAGCAAGGTAAGCCTCTTCAACAAGTGGTGCTGGAACATTGGTCAGCCACATGCAAGAAAGCAAACTCAGACCTCTATCTAAAACCATACACAAAGGTCAAATCAAAGTGGATTAAATACTCTGATATCAGATATGAAACTATAAGGTACATAGAAGAAAATATAGTAAAAAAATTTCTGGGCTGGAGCTATAGCACAGCGGTAGGGTATTTGCCATGCATGTGGCTGACCCAGGATGGATCTTGGTTCAATCCAAGTGTCCCATATGGTCCCCAAAGCCAGGAACGATTTCTGAGCACATAGGCAGAGTAACCTCTGAGCTTCACTTGGTGTGGCCCCAAAATAAAAATAAACAAATAAATAAATTCCATGACATTGAAACTAAAGGCATTGTTAAGGAGGAAACACCATTGTCTAAACAAGTGGAAGTAGAGATAAATAAATGGGATTATATCAAACTTAAAAGCTTCTGATCTTCAAAGAAAACAGTTATTAGTGTGAAAAGGTCACCCATGGAATGAAAAAAACTATTCACCCAATACCCATCAGATAAGGGGCTAATATTTAAGATATGCAAGGTATTGACAAAACTTAACAAGAAAAAAATCTAACCTAATAAAAAATGGGGAGAAAGAATGGGTATTTTATTTGACACTTCTTTTTGTACTGTTGTGGTGTTCCACCTCCTTTTATCCCTTAGTCTCTCAAATCTAGGATGAGAGCTTCCAGAAGAACTCTGCCTGTTTTCAGCGTATTTGATTTTTTCCCTCAGTTTATTGCTTTTCTCTTCTTCAAACAAAACCACATAACTTGAACTATCTAGTCCCGCTTCCCAATTAGAGCTGAAAATAAGGAAGGTACCAAGACCAAACAGGTGTAGGCCCACTAAGTAGTTAGATAGGCACAGAGAGGACCACTTATTCTGGCAGCCTCGCAGGTGAGAGAGAAGGATATGGGAGGTAGGATGGGAAAGGAGGTGGAGGGAGGACAATTCAGTGATGGGAATTCCCCTGATTTTATGTTAATATGTACCTAAAATATTGTCAATGATATGTAGGCCACTATGATTAAAATTAAAATTATATTAAAAAAAGAAACGAACAGGCATTTCCTCAAAGAGGAAATACAGATGGCTAAAGGGCACATGAAAAATGCCCACATCACTAATAATTAGGGAGATGCAAATAAAAAAATGAGATATCACTTCATACCACAGAGACTGGCACACATTACAAAGAACAAGAACAACTACTGATGGTGAGGATGTGAGGAGAAAGGAACTCTCATTCACTGCTGGTAGGAATGCTGTCTTATCCAGCCTTTCTGGAAAACATATGAATATTCATTAAAAAAAACTGAACATTGAGCTCCCATATGATCCAGGTTTTTTGGGTCACACCCCCAATACCATTACTAGAGATATACACTAGGACCACTGAAACACAATACAACAATTCTCTTTGTAGTCTATGTCCATAGCTGCGGTATTTCTAATAACCAAAATCTAAAATTAACCTGGATGCCTGAAAACATGAGTGTCTGAAAAAAGTGTGCTACATCTACACAATGGAAAACTATGTTGGGGAAAAAAATCAAGTCATGAAATTTACCTATACATGGATGGATATGGAGACTATTATGCTGAGTGAAATAAGTCAGAGGGAGAGAGATAAACACAGAATAATCTCATTTATCTGTGGATTTAAGAAAAAACAGTATAGTAATCATATCCAAAGATAGCAATGAGATCTGTAAGGACCATCCCATGATACGAAGCTTACCACAGTGGTAAGTGCAATTAGAGAAATAATTACACTAACAATTCCAATGACAACAATAGAGAGAGAAATGCAATGTCTGTCTCTAAGGCAGACAGGGAACAGAAAAGGAGGTTAATGGGGGACATTGGTGGTGGAAAAGTTGCACTGTTAAAGGGGTGTGTGCATTTTATGGCTGAAACCCATTTACTAACATGTCTGTAATCATAGTGCTTAAATAAAGAAATTACTAAAAAAAGTTATCTTCACAACATCCTTGCTTGATCTTTCCTTAAAATAAAAATTCAGAGTATTGTCAACCTGAAAGTCTATGTTGGCAATCTCTATTGTTTTGTCTACTAAAAAATAAGTAATAGGGGCAGTGTTAAGGAGTTGGAATGTCTTGCATGTCTAAATAATCAAGCTGTGAATTGATCCCCAAATTCTGTGCCCCAAATAACTTTTTTCTGTTCAAATGTTGGTTCAGCCTTTTGAGCTAGAAAGCCAGACAGAAGGAGCACAAAGAAACCTCCATTCATTCTTAGTCCATGCTAACACCCCCAGATCCCCACTGTCACTTAGTTCTTTGCCAGTTGCTGGTAAGCACTATTCAGGCAGGGAGGCCAGTACATGTCAGGAACAGAAATGTTTCTGGAAGAAGCTTTTGGAAAAAGTGGGTGGTATTGGGAAGCAACAAGCAAAATGAAATCTCACGACAAACATCTAAGGGTTAGCAGCACTGGATTCAGAGTGAGGATCCTTGAAACTAGGGGTCCTTTCTGGGCCAGCCAGATCCAGAATCTTATAGAAAACATAGGTCTATCCGCAGATAATAAGTCACTTGGATTTTTCAGAACCAAGGGTTTTTTGAAGATGGAGAGATTGAGCAGGGGGACACTCATAGCCATAGTCATCCTTCTCGGTGTGACCTAAAGGAGTTGGTCATTCACTTAGGGTGAAGCCCATACTCCAATTATATATGATGCCAGAGAGGATGGGAGCTATAGATACGTATAATGAGACAATGCAACACAGAAATTCCTCCAACTAAAGGGAGCCTGAACATCTCCCTTTCCCATTTAATCATGGGGGAGCAACCTTCCAGAGCCAGAGTCCGTCCTTCTGTCTCCTGCCCCCCTCTTGTTTCCTCATTAGGTGGTGAACAGAGCACACATACACACATAGGGTGTTAAGGATCTAAATTGGGTGACAGCACAAACAAGAATGAAAAAATATTTTTGCAAAGGCCATCCACGTCTAGTGTTGAAAAAAGCATACATCAGCAAAAACCATCAAATCATCTTTACATCTACCACGAGAGTAGAGAATTAGTATTTTACTGCAGATCTTGGCAGACACTCCATACTTACATCTGTAAAACTAAGTTGTGAATAATGAGCTTTTAAAAACAATAAAATCAGATTTTTTACACTGCCTGGGAGTGTATTTTTTTTCATTTTTGATTGCTTATTTTATTTAAGAAATTTTAAATTGAAGTAACATTACAGTCTAACATTATATAAGTTCCAGGTGTGCATCATTTAAAAATCAACATGTGTCTATACTGCATTCAGTTAAATACTGAAAGTCCTGTGTTGACTCTCACCAGATATTTCTCTCTCTCCTTTGTCCTGATTTCCCACCTCCTCATTTCCTTCTGGTAACCGTTAATTGGTCTTATAGTCCAAAAGTTTGTAACTGTTTTATTTAGTTCATATTTGTTTTCTCTATATACAGCATATGTGTGGGATCATACGGTGTTATTTTTTCTCCATCGGTATTATTTACTAATCCTAGTTACCTCTTGATTGTAAGTCACAGGTTTTCATTGTTTCGTAGCTGAACAATATTCCATTATGTGTGTACATAAAAAGTATTTTTTAATTCATTCAGAGGTTGATGGACATTTAGATTGTTTCCGTGCTTTGTAAGATGACACCCTGCTATTAACCCAAAATAAAGGTGGTCCTGATATTCCCCATTTTCTTAAATCTCTCTTTGATATGTAAAAGTCCACCTGGATCTTACTCCACCCTACCCCACCTGGTTGAATGGGTATTGGTTTAATAAAGAAAGAATTCGTTTTTGGCTTGGGGCACTGAGAGACACCATGAAGGAGAAGCCACTGACTTCATGATTCTTTCCTGACTGGCTTGGTTTATTAATCTTTCACAGCTACCCTACCCTGGGGTGGTCTCACAACTCCGGGGGGGGGGGTCTCACAACTCCTGGGGGGGAGAAATACACATGTAGGACAATCTCCTAATTTGTGGAATTTATTTTACAGTGCTTGATTATTGTAAATAAAATAAACACGGCGGTGCATATCTCTCCTCCAAGAATGAGATAACTGGAGTCTATCGGAGCTCTAAATACTTTTTAAGTTTTTCAGGAACCTCTCCACATTGGCTTTCCCTGACGCAGACACCAATATACATCGCCACCATCACTATACAAGCTACTCCTTTCTACATTCTCACCAACACTTGTTTTTTATCTTTTGGATAATGGCCATGCTCAGAGACCTGAGTTAACATCTCATTGTTTTAATATGATTTATCCTAATAATAAGAGATGATGGACATGTTTTCATATTAATTTTGGCCTCTGTACATCTTCTATGAAGAATTATTCGGAGCCTTGCCCATTAGAATTTTATTTGTGACACCATGATTTACAACACTGTGGATAATAGCTTCATCCGTATGTTGTTCCCAAAAGCACACCCCCCCACACGAATGCTCTTTTTACTCCATCATTATTTCAGTTTCATCCCATCACCCTTATTGTGATCTTTACCACAGTAAGCTCAACTTCGTAGACAAGTTTCAGGTGCTGTTGTCTTGGACATTTGTTATTCCTCTACTAGATTTCTTTATATTCTAAATCTGAGAGAAATCACTCCGTATCTTTCCCTCTCCTGATTGACTTCACTCAGCATGATACTCTCAAGACCCTTTCTCAACTTCAATTCTGATTTTTTTTTTTTTACTTTTGAGCCACACCAGACAAGACTCAGGAGCAACTAACTCCTGGTTCCATGTTCAGGAGGCTATGCAATGCCTAAGATAAAAACTGGGTCTTGTAAATGCAGTGCATGTTCTTTTGAACTATCCCTCCAGATCCTGTTCCTTACTATTGTTGAGTTGTATGTGCTTTTTTGTGTATTTTGGATAAAAAAACCCTTGTCAGATGTATGGTTTCTTCTTTCACTCGGTAGGATCTCTGTTCATTTTGATGCAAGCTACTTTGATTTTGCAGAAGTGTCCCAGTTTGATATAGCTCACTTTTTTCCTTAGCTTTTGTTTTCCCTTTTTACTGGAGTCAAGCCTCCACACATATCCCAAAGCTAACATAAGCTAACATAACATATTGCCTGCATTTTCTTCTAAAAGCTAAGGCCTAAAATTAAATTTTCTTTTAATCCATTTGGATTATTTTTTTGTGTATGGTCTCAGTACTATGGTTTCATTCTTTTGTGTGTTGGTATCCAGTTCTCCCATTATCATTTATTAAAGATATTTTTTCCTACTCTTTTGTATGCTCTTGGATTCTTTATCATAAATGAATTATCTCTCTGGATCTATCATTTTATTTCTGTGTTCTCAATTCTATTTCATTGAGCTATACATCTGTTTTTATCCTAATCTCAAGCCATTTAATAATTACCACTTTAGGGTATAATTTGAAGTCAGAGGATAAAATGTCTCCAAGTTTGTTCTTTTTTTCTGAGGAGTGTTTTTGCTATTCAAGATCTTTTGTGGTTCCAAGTCAATTTAGTGATCTGGTAGACTCTTTCTAGAGAAAATGCCATTGGTATTTGGTAGAAATTGCATTGAATCTGTTATTCTTCTTTATGTCAGTAGTCTTCAACATTTGGGGGGGGGGGTTGGGTCACACCTGGAAGCACTCAGAGGTTGCTCCTGGCAGGATCAGGGGACCATTTGGGATGCCAGGATTTGAACCACCATCCTTCTTCATGCAAGGCAAACCCCTTACTTCCATGATATCTCACTGGCCCCAGTCTTCAACATTTTTATACCTGTGGATTGGCACTGGTCCCTGAGCTGGAGGCTGAAACATAGGTTACCTTAGACCATTAGACAATGATACCTTAACTCTTCTCATCTATGAACATGAAATAGCTTTCCATCTATGTATCTTCCAACTTCTTCAACATTACCTGAGAGTTTTCTACATACAGGTCTTTCAGTTCTTTGGCTAAATGTATTCTAAGGTAATTTTTTATTCAACTGTAAATAGAATAATTTTCCCAATTTATCATTTAATAGTTTAAATAAATAAAAATGGCAGAAATTGTTTACTATTTCAGCCTACCATCTTTTGTAATTATTATTTCTAACGAGTTTTTATTGGAGTTTTCACATATCAGCAAGTAGTGAATTTTACCTCTTCCTTTCAAATTCAAAGCTCTTTTCTACCCTTTTATTTCTTTTTTAATTTTTTCTACCCTTTTCTTAATTAATTGCTCTTGGAAGAATTTCCAATACTGTATTGAATAGTGGAAGTAAGAGTAGATTTCTTTGTCTTATTCTTGATCTCAGAAGAAACGCTTTAGTTGTGCACCATTGAAAATAATGTTTTCGGTGGTTTTGCAATATATGGTTTTATTATGTTGAAGCATGTTCCATCTAGAGATGGTACTTTTATTATTAAAATTGTGTTATTATCATGTCTTTGAGTTAACAAATAAGTATTTACACCATGTCCTATAGTATCGTGATATTTGTTACATTATTACATGCATACTATGATTTATATGTGATATATATGAAGATAACAAATTCTTATAATTGTCTATTATCTTGTTTATCATATTTTATTAATGCAATGAGTCTTTTGAACACTCCTTATTATGATTCTTTTTTTATATTTCCTTAATAATGAAATTGCTATGTTAAAGGTTATAAATGTTTCAAGAACTTACATATTGGGCCAGAGTGATAGCACAGTGGATAGGGCATTACTTTACATGTGGTCAACCTGAGTTCTATGGCATTTCCTATGGTCCTCTAAGCCTGCAAGGAGTGATTTCTGAGCACAGAGCCAGGAGTAATCCCTGAGTGCTGCTGAGAGTGATCCAAAAACCAGAAGCCAAAAACAACAACAAAAAAAAGGAACTTAAATATTTCCTAATTGCCACCTTCACCCACCCCCAAATGATTGCTCCAGTAATAGAAGCTATAGAAGCAAAGAACTGTTTCTATTTTGAGATTACATCAATATTTCTTTATATTTTTATCTAATTGCTCTAAATGACTCATCGATATTTAAATTTTAATGTTACTGAAATTTATTTTTGTATATGATGTAAGTCAAGAACATAGCTTTTATATTTTAAAATGACTTGCCTGTTATACCACCATATTTGTAACATTTTTCCTTTGAATTTGAACTGTTTCCCTTATTAAGCACTAAATTAGAATACACCTTCCATCTTTAGGGGACTTTTTGTTATGTTTCATTAATACATCTGTTTATTCTGATCTGAGAAATACATTAGAGTCATACTGTAAATTATATATTAGCATTTAATAAAAGAAACCCAACATTCTCTGTCCCATTTTTTAGCCTTTTGTCTATTCAATATGAATATGTTTAAAGAGAGTTTAGAAAGTTAAAAATATGATAGCACTATTATTATAGAGACAGCATTAAATATATGCTTATTTTATTTGGGTTTATTGTGGGAAAATCCAGTACAGTGCTCTGTACTTAGGGATTACTTCTTCAGAAGCTTGGGACAATCACATAGGGTGTTGGGGATTGAATTTGGGTCAGCCTTGTGGAAAGCAAGTGCCTTATCCATTATACTATCTCTTTAGTTTCCATATACTTGGAAATGTTAAAATAATAATTCCTCTCATTTAAGATGTTAATATGGAGTCAGAGTGATAGTACAACAAGAAGGTAGTTTGCCTTGCATTCGGCCCACCTAGGCTCAACCACTGGCAACCAGAATGTTCCTCCAAGCCCACCAGGAGTAACCTCTGAGCACTGCCGGGTGTAGCCCAAAAGACAAAATAAATTAATATATCTTCTTTTTATAATCACAGTCACAATGTCCCTCATTTACATTATGCATAGCTACTTAATTTTAATTATTCTTGATATATTGGAAAACTAGCTACATGTGGATACAAACCTAAATATTGACACACATACATGCACGTTTAAATTTTACACTAGATCTCACCCAATACCCAATAAATTCAACATTTTTTATTTGGTCTTTTTGGTTTTCATATGTCAATTCATTCCCTACAGAGAATAAACATTATAACTTTATTATAGAGATGTATAACTCTCAGTAGGGCTGATATTCTATGATACTTAGCAGTATGGCTCAAATGCTATAAATTTCAAAATACTTCCATACCAGCTGGTCAATAGAGTCTGGCAGTAATAGCAAGGTATTGCAAAATCAGTTAACGATATAGTCTGTAATATGAATCCATTAGCTCAAGCTACTGGCTAGAGTATGTGAAAACATGAGCCTCCACCAGAGTGGCAGCTAAGAAACTGACACAGCATCTCTTGCAGGGTGACATTTCATAGAAGGCTTCATGGCTTCATGTCACATGCTTAACCTTAGCACCACATTTTTAACGGTTTTGGGGTCACACCTGGCAGCGCTCAGGGGTTACTCCTGGCTCTATGCTCAGAAATTGCTCCTGGCAGGCTCAGGGGACCACATGGGATACCGGGATTCGAACCACTGTCTTTCTGCATCTAAGGCAAATGCCTTACTGCTATGCTATCTCTCCAGCCCCCAGCACCACGTATTTTACAACACCAGTCTTCATCACTAGTTCGGTGAACACCAGTGGTTCTTCAAGACCGTTCCAGGAGTCTTTGAGGACAAAGTTTAACCATAATACAAGAAGGTCATTTGCCTTTTCATTTTCATGGTAGTATTTTCCAGATGTTACATGTTCTGAGATATCAAGACAGACTGAATACAGAAGCAGGCCTGAGAAGCCACGGAATTATAATGAACCAAACACGAAACAGATTTTCAGAACTGTAAAAGAAAGGCACATTTTTATCACTCGCTTCTTTATGAAAAATATTTTAATTTTTTGGGCTGGAGAGATAACATGGAGGTAGGGTGTTTGCCTTGCATGCAGATGGACAGTGGTTCAAATCCTGGCATCCCATATGGTCCTGAGAGCCTGCCAGGAGCGATTTCTGAGCGTAGAGCCAAGAGTAAACCCTGAGTGCTGCTGGGTGTGACCCCAAAACAAAAAATATTTATTTAATTTTCCAAATTAGGATTATCTCACTTATCTGTGATATATAGAATAACTGAATGACTCCACAGTCTAAGGAGAGAAGAAAAGAAATCAAGAAAAGAAAAGAAATCAAGGCAGGAGGGAAGAAGATGAGAAAGGGATGTAAAGGGGGAAATAAAGCTTTAGTGATATAGGTGACATGAGAGGGTGGTATCT
>PVKC010019364.1:0-19142 GCA_004027635.1 Crocidura indochinensis
AAAAAAACAAAAAATAAACAATTTCCTAGGTAAAAAAACCAACAAAATTTGTAAGAATTAAGAACAATATTTACACAGTACATTAGGATCACAGAGGCATGCAATGAATGGAAAACATATGGAAATATTGTGATTTTCAATTACTAGGTGTACCCCTTCCCAGTTGAATTTATCTTAAGCAATGAATTTGTTTTCACTAAATTTGTCAGTTTTATAGGAATCAAACTACAGAGCATATTTATTGTAAATGGCCCTATATTATTTATTCAGAGTAAAACTTAATTGGGATATAGCTATAAATAAGTGAATTTTTCCTAGTTTATAAATTCAGTGTATTGATATTTATCTACTTTTCCATATAATATCTCTACTAACCATATTAATCTTACAGTTTATTTAATGTCTAGTTAATTTAGCTCACTCAATTCATTGAAAATATTTGCTCAACCTACTTCAATCTATAGCATACATTAGAGTGATTTTTTTCAATCAGATAGTCCAAGGAACATAAAATAAAATTTAAATAAGTTAGGTCATAACTAGGTATGGTTATGGTATTAAATAAAAAGTACTCTACTTAAACTGAGAATAATTTATTTGGACCCCAGAGTATATTTTGAATTCTAAATTCCCAGATACCCAGGAGGTCTGCACCTGCCAAGGAAACTTCATAGTCTAACCTCCAGTGGTCAAAAAAGGATTCAAATAGGCTTATATTTGAAATCTCTTAGTCCCGATTTGCAGAGATCAAGAATTTCAGATAAATGTTAACTTATATCACTGACAGCTTATCCTCATGTTAAGGCAAGAAATTCTTGAGTGTATTTTGGTGAGTTTCCTGAGACTGAAAAATAATAAATAAAATGTATTTATTCAAATGATTTTAATTAGGAATCTGGAAGAGAACATTGTAAACTTTGATTTCAGAAATATTTTTGGAGTAGAACTCTCATCTTCAAGCAATATATTTTATGTAGTCATCAGAGAAGTACATTAGTGTATGCATAGGATGGGTTTTAAATATAACTGATTATTTTTAATTTTGGTTTTTGGGCCATACCCAGTGAGGCTCAGGAGTTACTCCTGGCTCTGGACTCAGATTCACTCCTGACTTGGGGGACCATATGGGATGCCATGAGTCAACTCTAGGTCAGTCGTGTGCAAGGTAAAGTCCCTACTGCAGCTTCACCACACTGGCCCCTAATTGTTTAGTTTTTATTTTAGTTAATGTTAATTGATTTGGGTATATCTGGTGGTCTTTGGGACTTATTGCTAGCTCTCTTGTCAGGAATCAATATTAGAGGTGAACAGAAGGCCATATGAGATGAAGGGAACAAAACCATGTGGTTTGAATGCAAGGCAAAATATTTTTTAATGTAAATCTTTATTTAAGCACCATGATTACAAGCATTTTTGTAGTTGAGTTTGGTGGTGGGAAGGCAAAATATCTCAATTCTTAAAACTTCATAATAAAATAATTGACAGTTGTTAAATGTATTTTGTGAAATATTTGTTGCATTTAAAAATGTTTAATTACTATATTTATAACTATAAAATTGATTTAGGATTTTGGTTGTCTCTTTAACATGTGAGGCAAAGAATAGAGACAAAAGTAGATTTAAAGGAGGAAAGACAATTTTAAAATTCTGGAGTAGCAGTAAAAGACCTATATGAGCTCATTTAAAAACAAATGTTTTTTTTGTTTATTTTTTTTTTGCCACACTTGCAAGGAGTCATGAATGGAACCATCATCAATTTTGTGCAAGGCAAATTCCCTAACTGCTATACTATCTTTCGAGGCCCCAAACTGTGACTATTTTTAATGATCATAGGGACAAAAGTCTTGAAATGACTAATGTGTATTGAAAAGTCTAAAAACTAACATATTATTTTCCTACTTTTGACCTTATTGTAATATAATATTGTGAAGTGAAAGATTTTATAGGGGTTAGATGGACGTTCGTGTCACAGTTATTTTAGATGCAACTAATTTAATGCACAAATGATGTTTATCAGTAGTAAATATCTGTATATTAAAAAAGGAAAATATGTAATGCACAAAAATAAAAATATTATTTGATTATGTGGCCTGTTTGTTATTATTGAGAATAGATATGAATTACTACGTAAGCATGCATTTTAGGATGAATATGCAATGTTTCTTTCATATAAAGTTATTTCTGTCAGTTTTTATCCAGAAAATTAGACAGGATTCTCCCAAATAGAGATGGAAGAAATTTCTTAAGTCTATAAATATGGACTCACTGGGTTATGGAAGGAAGAGAAAAATGCCTAGGTGAATTAATGTGTCATTAGTATGACAAGAAGCATTAGCTTTTAAGGCTATTCTATATTTTTCTGTTAGTATCTATATTAAAATTTTTATTTTGATATAAACTCCTTTTTAAGATATTGTGGAATACACATCCAGAAAATATGTGTACAACACACATAATAAAAATGTGGAAGAATTGTTTTCCATAAAATAGCAAGTTTGATGTGTGCTAAGTTTTAGATTTCTGGGAAAAGCCTACTGTAGCAAAGATCTGACTTGAATTATATTTTAATTCTATTAATTGGCATGTAACAGAAACAAAAATATCTGTCACCCTTAGCTTCATATTAATACACTGCTGCCCTTGGAGCTTTAATAGTGCTGAAAAACTCAAAGCAGGCTCAGGTTTTCATGGCTCTGAGATAAGGTAACAGTCTTTTTATCAGCATAAGCATAATTACATATTCTTCACAAACAACTACTTACTTGTTATGGTCTCATGTCCTTCTAATTTTTTATTCATATTTGGGATCCTAGGGTAGATAAAATATCCTAATATAAAGAACTCAAAAGTATATCATGAAAATTTGCCTTGCAATCGTAATTTTTTAATTATCCCATTATTTTATATTATTAGAATTTTAGGATTTTTCCACTTTTATAACTGTACTAATTTTAACTATGTTTGTTTTTTCCTTTTATTTTCTCTTTTAATTTTGGTATAAAATTGAACCCAGGTACTCACAGATGCAAAGTAGTACTGTACTACTGTGAAACATCAGGGCTCTGAATAATTCTCTAAATATATGAAAGTGCTATCTAGATATACGGTTAATTGATTTAATTTACACATTATTTTTGTTTTCTGTTAGTTAAGTTATATACTCGCTATATGCATACATGCACATTCTTGACTGTGCTATTATATATGTTAGATTACTTTCTTCACAAAACAGTGTTTTTGAATGACAAAGAAAATCTTGGAGCCGGAGAGATAGCATGGAGGTAAGGCGTTTGCCTTGCATACAGGATGATGATGGATTGAATCCCGGCATCCCATATGGTCCCCCAAGTCTGCCAGGAGCAATTTCTGAGCATAGAGCCAGGAGTAACCCCTGCGTGTTGCTGGGTGTAATCCAAAAACCAAATAGATAAATAAATAAATAAAAATATCCTAAGTATGAATTTGTAGTTCATATTTCTCTTATATTATATTAAGTTAAAATACTTATAAAATGATTTAGAATATATGTAAATGATACATAATTTAACAGATAATTTCCCTTTTACAACAGAATTCAAATTGACTTCTTTTGTAATTTTCTACTAGGCAATATACAATATTTGATGAATTGATATGGCTTTGACTAACTGAAGGTTTATAATTGCTTGTTAGCTATTAAGTCTTAATATTTTATACTTATAAATAAAATATTGAGTGAGTATTTATTATTGGCTTATTTAATTTATCATTGTGTTTCAACTCTACAGAGTTTGGGGCGTTTTACTTATCATTCAAGACCAGTCATTGACAGTCCAACTCAGTCAAGAGTTAATGAAGACTATGACAAACTTTACGACTGGGTTTCTTCTTGCAGGATTTTCAGCCAATCCTGAACTAGAAAGCTCATATGGTGCTCTCTTCTTAATTATGTATTTGTTGGCTTTAACTGGAAACATCCTCATTATCATCATAACTTCTGTGGACGATAGTCTCAACTCTCCCATGTATTTCTTCCTGAAGCATCTCTCCTTTTTGGATCTCTGTTCTATTTCTGGGACTGTACCACGATTTATTGTCAGCTCATTCTTGCATAGAGGCAACATTTCCTACTGGGAATGCTTTTTTCAGTGCTTATTTTTCAATCTCTGTGTTGCTGCTGAGATGTCCATGCTCACAGTAATGTCCTATGATCGCTATGTGGCCATTTGCCTTCCACTGCACTATGACATACTCATGAATGTCAGAACCTGTGTCCATGGAGTTATCGGATCCTGGGTCAGTGGGACCATTTCTGGAGTTATGCATACAGTAGCAACATTCTCCATCCATTTCTGTGGACCCCGGGTCATTCACCAATTCTTTTGTGATGTCCCCCAGATAGTGAAGCTCTCCTGCTCCAGTGATTTTATGAACGAGGTCTATGTCGCTATTTTCACGACTTTGTTGGCGTTTCTTTGTTTCATCTTTGTTGTATTCTCCTACACAAAAATATTTTCCTCTGTGCTGAGGATGCCATCAGCAGAAGGCAGAGCTAAAGCCTTTTCCACTTGCCTCCCTCACCTTGCTGTTGTCATATTATTTCTTTCTACAGGTGCCTTTGAGTATTTCAAACCTCATTCTGAATCTCCAACTGCTTTTGACATGTTTCTTACAATGATGTATACAGTAGTTCCCCCAACTTTCAATCCATTGATCTATAGTCTGAGAAATAAAGCGATCAAGGCAGCAGTAAAAAAGGTAATTAAGAGAAAGAAAACTCATGATGGCTAATGACATTTATTATTTTCTCCTTTGAAATAATATGCATATTTTATTGGCCAATAAAATGAATATAAAAGTGATAATACAGAAATTTAATGGAAAAAATAAAGATAATGTTTAAAGATTACATTTAATGACTAAAGAAGGTGTGCTGATAGTGTGTAGAGAATCTCAGTCATTTTATTCAATCAAAATCCATTGAATTAGTATATTTAATGGAGTCAAATCCTCTCAGAAAATCTATTGACTACTTGTCTGGAACAAGAAAGAAATATAGATGTGGAGTTTTTATTAGACTGAACTGAAGGAAATGTTCATGCTTTTGATATAAGACTGCCTGTTGCTCTAGCTTTACAGTGTTATTTTTTTTTTCAGAACTCTAACTCTCCTTCTGTCTATCCAAAGAGAAGCTTACCCCTGGAACTTTCTATAGTCATACAAGTTTTAGATTCACTTTCGCATTTTCTGAAACATATATGCTTTGCTTTTTGATTTAAGGTGTAATAAATCTAGAAGTCAGGTAGAAAATTGTGTCTCCTATAGGTCACCAAGATACTTTCATGCATAGGTTTAAATCTTCAAAACAGTATTTATCCATGAAAGTCATGGATTTATCTCATGTATATTGAAAACCATATGTCATACCTTCAGTATGAGGTCCTGCATTCAGTCCTCAGTATCAAGACATAATAAAAGGGAAGTCGGAGCAATAGCACAGGGATGAGGGCATTTGCTTTGCATGCAGTAGATCCAGATTAGATCCTCAGCATCCAATAGGGTTCCCTAAGCCTGCAATTAGTGATTAGTACTCAGAGACAGGAGTAACCTGAGTGCTGGATGTCCCAAAAACAAAACAATAAAGACACAACAAAGCAATCCACCCAAATGAAAAAAAAAAAAACACGACAATGGAATCTTCGGTGTATTTTTTATGTAAGGGGACACAGCATTTTTGGTAGCTTTATAACTGTATCTGCTTTTATTCTGAATTATAATTATCTTTCTGTGCCATTATTTTGAATTGCAATTAATTTTTATTTTTTGACTTTGTATTACATTTCTATTCTTAACTGATTTTATGAAGGGAAATATACAGGCCATTTTAAATTTCTATGTAGTATATTATCTACCTGTATAGGGTTTAGATATGTTCCATTCTAAAGATAGAAACTTGGTTAATTTTTGAACGTTCAATTAATTGAGTTACATTTTAAATAGGAAAATATCCCCTATTGAAATATTTGAATCACAATTGCTTCATATGCAAACAACTACTATATAGTAATAAGTGTTAATTTCACTCATATGTAAGGAATAGTGCTAATTAATGTTAAATATTATTTATTTTACTTAATAACACTAAGACTGATTTATTATGCCATTCTCACTACATAGATGAAAACTGAACTAGAGCTGAAGTAATTTGTACTAGTTTCATTTAACTATTATATATAGTTGTTTCTTATAACTTCTAGTAAAGTTTTAAATGGTGCTTCTATATTTTTACCTTTCTGACTATTTTCTTTGGTTTCTCTTTTCTGGCTTTCTAATAGCAACTGTCTACTTCTTTTATGTGATTCTATGTCTTCTTTTACCTCTTAAATAACCTCTATTTGCCTTGTATTTTTCTTTTGTTTGGTTTGGTTTGGGTTTGGGTTTTTGGGTCACACCAGGCAGAACTCAGGCTTATTCATGACTCTATGCTCAGAAATTGCTCCTGGCAGGCTCGAGGGACCTTATATGGGATGCTGGGATTAGAACCACTGTCCTTCTGCTTGCAAGGCAAATGCTTTACCTCCATGCTATCTCTCCGGACCCTGCCTTGTACTTTTTATTATAAAACAATTATTGCCCAGTTCATCTTTTTTAGGTCTTTGGGCCACACCCGGTGACATTGAGGAGTTGCCCCCAGGTTATGTGCTCAGAAATCGCTCGCAGTCCGTCCTAGGCTAGTGTGGGCAAGACAGACGCTTGCGCTACTGCTCTGGCCCCTGTTCAGTTCAAGTTTTTACTGAATAAATATTATTAAATTATTTCCTTTCCTAGAAATATGCTTCTACATGAATGTATCTGGAGAGTATTGTGCTGAGTGAAAAGAATCAGAGAGATGGATAGACATAGAATGATTGCACTCACTTATGTGATATAAAAATAAAGATAGCATGGTATTAATATCCAGAGACAGTAGATGCTTGGACCAGTTAATGATAGGAAGCTTGTCACAAAAGCAGGGTAGAGCAGTTCTGGCAGAGAAAGGACCACTATGAAATGACAGTTGGAAATGATCACTTGGACTAGAACTCAATGATGAAGAGATAAAGTGATATGCAGAATACCTCTTCAGTAACAGTATTGCAAATCACAATGTCTAAAAGGGAGAAAAAGGGAAGAGAGAAAAAGAGGGAGGAGAGAGAGGAAAAATGTCTGTCACAGAAGCAGGCAGGGAAGGTGGCAGGGAAGAAGGCAGTAGGAAAGCTGGGGACATAGACGGTGGGAAATGTGCCCTAGTATAGGATGCTGGACATTGAGTGACTGAAACTCAACCAGGAACAACTTGGTAATTGTGGGGTAACTTATTATGAGCAACCTTGTAAACCACGATGTTTAAATAAAGCAATTTTAAAAAATTTTTCCTTGATTGATCTCGCACAGTTCCATAAATACAATCCCTTTCCCTGAAGCTATTTGTTGAGAAAGATTACAATTATCGGGGAAATACCACATCTGGCAACAGTCATATCTCAGCAAGTCCATTATTTCCTTTCTAATCTTATATTCTTTACAGAGTAATATTGATTTTCATAGTGTATATTCTTCGCTCTATACTCAGGGCTCAGAGACTAATATGCGAGTTGTGGGTTAAAATTGGATCATTGGTGGCCAGGTAAGCATCTTATTCTCTGAACAATCTCTCTGGCCCCTGAAAATAGGTTTTAAAAGAAGAAAATTACATAGAAAATATTTGTATTCTCTCTTGTGCCAATTTTTTAAATTTTTTTCCTCAGTGTTTATTCATAAAGGAAACATACTTATACCTCATATACTATATACATTTTAAAGTTAGGCTGGTTGGAGTTTAGGAGATAACTCAAAGGACTAGAGTTCTTGTTTTATTTTTTTAATTTCTAATTGTTTATTTATTTAAAGACTGTGGTTACAAGGTTGTTCATAATGTAGCTTTTTCTCTTCACAGAAAAAGTTTTTCATAATTGAATTACAATCAAACCATGTATAACAACTATCACCAGTGGGCATTTTTGCCACTAATGTCTCCAGTTTCCCTCTCACCCTTCATCCTCCTCTGTCTCTGGGGCATATATTTTCTTCTCTCTATTTCATTCACTCCCTCCCTTACTCACCCTCACTCACTCTATCTTTTCCTTTTGCTATCTATCATCTTTTCCAATTTTCTAATTAAAATCCTCACATTTGCTTTTTTAAAATAGTATATTTAAGTACCATGATTACAAACATATTTGTAGCTAGATTTCAGTCATAAAAAGTACACCCCAGTTCACCAGTGAAATTTTCCCACCATCAATGCCCCCATCTTTTGTCTCCCCATCCCCTTATCTTTGAGACAAGTATTCTATTTCTTTCTCTCTCTACCATTGTCGTGATAGTTGTTAATGTAGTTATTTCTCTAACTGCATTCACCATTCTCTGTGGCAAGTTTCATAATTTGGGCCAGCTCTTTCAATCCTCAACTCTATTGTCTCAGCATATTATTATTATAATGCTGTCTTTTATTTGAAAATCTCACACTTGTGAAATGATAACCCAAATATATTACTGCTCTGTGATAATAGAGTTTCAATTTGAAGTCAGGCAACCTCAATGTTATGAGTCCACATTCCTCAGATTTAAAATTTTTTAATTTTCCTTACTTTAACTTGTTTCCTTGGGGTTTGTTTCTGTGTTGCATATGTCATCACGGGAGTCTTGGAAGAAGGGGGCTAAGGGTTTACTGACAAATTCCTACATGCCTTAAGGTAGCCTATTAGGTCTTCTGTCTCCCAGATGGGCTGCAAAATCGCCCTGCATGTTTCAATAGCATTTTCACCTTTTCACTCCAAAACTGAAGAAGCTGAATACAATACACTGAAATTAGGCCATATTCAGAGCATGCCTTTTTAAATTTGCTTACTCAATCCATATCTAAAAGTATATAAGCTGGTTTATCCTCCTTATGGGAGAGAACTGAGTCCAGGTCAATACCAATTCTCCTGTGAGGGTTCTATGGGGCAGGGACAATTCATCTTCTGATTCCAAACGAGATTGCCATTAATGAATTTAAGACTAGCCTGTGGTCTTATAATTTGTGGCTCTGGGCTATAATTAGATATAGGTAATGAATTGTCCATTTCTAAACCTTTGCTTTGACCTGTGTTTCTACAGGAAAAAGTACCTTTCTTTTCCAAAATGTGAGGTGTTTCAGAATTCTTATTTTTTTTATCCTTTAATGGCCAGCCTATCCACATATCTATCAGGACAATGTTTACACAGATAAAAACTACAATAATGCTTATGGTTATATCCGGGAAGAAAAATGCAGTAATATAATTGAATATTTTCCCTGGCACTTCAGACCACTGCCGATTTATAGCCAAGTCTCTAAAGCACACAGAACCAATATTTCTACAAAAGCTTAACCACTTAACCACTAACATCATCCATCCAAAAAAGAACAGAAGGATTCTCCAAAGGAACATCTGACCCTCAGATAAGAAGGTCCCTATTCGGGCACCAGTTGTTGGATGGTGGGTTGTACATTCCACAATCCCGTGGGGGGGGGGGGATTCCCATGTCCCCTATACGTGTAGGACAAGAGATGCAGGTACAGCAGCAATTCCAATGCAACAAAAGTTGAAAAGGTATAGCAGTTCAGAAACTAACACCACAAACCAGTTGCTCCATGACTTGTAGTCATGAATCATGATGTCAGCCACCTCTCTATGTCATCTGAGTAGCCTTTATTGGGATAAAATAAAGTCCATCCCTAAGGAGAGGGGGTAAACAAGGTGAGGAAGCAATGGGGAAACATATTTTAAACAAAAATGCCAAAAGAACCAATCTAGAGACATCTAATAAAAGGCAATATTAGGACCAATCCAAAGGCCTCTACCAACAATAATACTGTTGCATACTCACTGTAATATCCTATGGCCGCTACTTGACCATAATGATGCATTGTGACATCATCATGGATGTCAGAACCTGCATCCATAAAGTCATGGAAATCTGGCTAGGTGGAACCATCTCTAGAGCCACGCACACAACAACCAATTACTCCATCCATTTCTGTAGTCCCTGAGTCATCCACCAGTTCTTCTGTGATGTCCCCAGCTGGTGAAACTATCCTGCAACATGGAGTATTGCACTCTTCCAGCTCTGCTGGCATTTCTTTGTGTTATTTTTATTGGATTCTCCTACATGAACATCTTTTCTTCTGTACTTCGAATCTCATCAGCAGAGGACAGAGCCACAGCCTTTTCCACTTGCCTTTCCCACCCCATGTTGTTCTGCTATTTATTTCCTCAGGCACTTTTGAATTTTTAAAGCCTCATTCTGACTACCCCAATTTTGATCAAGATTCTTTACACAGTGGTTCCTCCAATTTTCAATCTAGTTATCTATAGCCTGAGAAATAAAGCCATAAAGTTAACTGTCAGAAAAGTTTTTGATGCATGCCACTTCTGTAGAACATATGTGCTTTTTTTCCTTTTCTGAAGATAAGCTTAAATGTATTTGAATAATTTTAAGTCATATTTAAGTCATATTTTAGGAAATGCATTTTTACCCAAATTTTGAAGACATTATAATGTTGAGTTTTCAGAATGCATATATGGCTTAGCTCTTTAATGATACTGTTAATAATTTCTGCCAATCACATTGCTTTTTGATTTTTGGACACTTATTGCATAGTCAGAAACATTTAGGTCCTAGTTGTAAAGGCCCATTTATATATAGTTTTGCTTTGTTTCTTTATGAGTGGGTCACAGGCCAGAGCAATAAACAGTGGTAAGGTGTTTGCCTTATATGCGGCCAACACAGGACTAGCCTTGGTTGGAATCCCAGCATCCCATAAGTCCTCCAAGTTTGTCAGGAGCAACATCTGAATTCAGAGCCTGGTGTGACCTGAGCACTGCCAGGTGTGATCCAAATAATAAATACATAAATAAATAAATAATAACCCCCCCAAAAAACCCCCCAAATCGGGTCATATCAAAAACACTCTTGGGATCAGTAAATTGGATATGTCTGTTAATAAGAGTCAATACTCTTGAAAAAGTGCTCATCATCATTGACTCTTAGGGGGATGCACACCAAAATGACAATGAAATATTTCCTCACTCCAGGAAACACGGAAACACAGGAAACATAGTAGAAATAGTGAGTTCTGGTGAGGATGTGATGAAAATGAAACTTTAATTCACTGTTATTGGAACTGTTGTGTGCTTCAGACTCTTTGGAGACCTCTCAGAAAATTCAGTGTCCATATGGCTCTGAAATTTCTGGCATCTACTTCAAAAATACAAAGCCTCTAATTCTAGAGAATATATGCACATCTCTTTTATCTGCTGTAATATATACAAAAATAAATAAACCAATTACCCAACAACAGATGCATGGATAAAAATATGCAGTAGATATATGCATATACACATATATTTATATCTGCATATAAATACACACAATGGAATACTACAAACCTCTGAGAAAAAAATAAAACTTCAAAGTTTGCTGCAATTTCCATGGGAATTGAGGATGTTGAGTAAAAATTGCAGGAAGCAAGATAGAAAAGAATTTTTAAAAAGAGGATATTTCTCTCTATGGAGTATAATGAAGCAAAGAGAGGAATTAGAAAATCCTAAGAAGAAACCAATCCTGAGCCAAAGTCAACAGAACTGTGAACCAAGATAAAGAGGGGATAAAGGATCTTGATATATCAGGTTGAGAGACCTGGAAATCTGATAGTGGAAATAGTTATAATTGTTCTGAAGTATAAAACAATAATATCAACAGTGTTGCAAACTATGATACCTCAATAAATATGGATTTGGAAAAATATACAGGGCAAAAGCAGTCAGTCTTAAATTTAAATATAAATAAATAACATGATAGGAAAATATGTCTTATGGAAAAATGTGTAGTTATATGCTAAGTAATAAAATATGAAAATATATATCTATGTAAATATTATTGTTATAAATATAGTTAATTATAATTTCAGTCTTTGCAAAGAAATGAAATTTCCTTAATTTTATTTTATTTTAATTTTTGTTTGTTTGTTTGCTTTTGGGTCATACCCGGCAACACTCAGGGATTATTCCTGGCTCTATGCTCATAAATCTTTCCTGGCAGGCTCAGTGGATCATTAGGATGCCGGGATTTGAATCATCAACCTTCTGCATGCAAGGCTTTACTTCCATGTTATCTCTCAGGCCCCTAAATTTCCTTAATTTTAAAAAAGTCACAATCTTTTTTTCTAGTTTTCTGACAGAATGATGGGAAAGCATGAATAAAGTGTTCATTTCTCATTTTTCTAAGTAACACTCGCTTTTGAACATCATTTATTCCAAGAGTTGATGAGAGCATCCTAACTTTAAGGTCCCATGAGTCATTCATTCCAAGTTCAATAATGTTCTATCAGGTTATTAGACTTTAATCACCTACATTGAAGGCTACCTGCAGAGGTCTCTTCAGATATTTGCTGTGATAGTTCAGACACATTGAATTATTATTATTTTTGCTATTTTTGGGACATTCCCAAAGGTTCTCAAGAGCTTACTATCATCTCTGTGCTCAGGGATCACTCCTGGCAGGACTTGGGAGGAATGACATGAGATGCTGGGAATTGAACCAGGGTTGGCTACATGTAAGATAAGTGCCCTAACTTGTACTGCTGCTTTAAGTCAGTACTGGATTATCTTGGGTTATTTTGCTACTTTGAGTAAATGAATTTATAAATCATGATGTGTAAGAGTTTAAAATATATAATTTTTGCACTGTACCAGGAATAGGAATTAAAATAATATGAAGAAATAAAAATAATATTAAAATCATATGCTGAGAAAGTGAACCTCTCAAAAATGAGTAAAATATTTATTAAATACTGCTGGATCATATTTAAAAATGTAAGTGAGTGGGGCTGGAGCAGTAGTGCAAGCAGTCCCAAGCCAGGAGCGATATCTGAGTGCATAGCAGGAGTAACTCCTGAGTGTCACCGAATATAGCCCAAAAACCAAATAATAATAATAATAATAACAATAAAATAATAATGTAACTGATCTTTATAAAAGCAGATAAAATAAGAAGATGTAAAACAAATGAATTGAAAACTCAGATTCAAGCAAAAAGATATTTTTCTACAGACTAAATAAAGCAGAACTATAAAGAATCAAGAAAAAAGAACAAATCACACTGATAAAAAGGGATGATTAGTTATATACTAATAGAGCTAATAGTTCCCCAGAGACCAATTTACTTATTGTTCATGGCTTAAGGGAGTAAGTACATAAAGGCAACACTTTGAAAAATAATTCTAAGCATTTTTCAGAATTAGTGAAGATACAGATCATAAGATTTGAAGTCAGAAAATTTTGTTTTATATTTCTATATAAAAAATTCATAAGATGAGCATCCCAATCAAATTCAAAATAAGAAAGTATTTTCTCTTGGCCTCCCACATGGTGACTCAGAGACTGAAGATTATGGCTGTTGATTCTTGGCCAAGGAACCATTGTTGCAAGGCATCAAGGGTGTGAATAGAACCAGAGCAGACTGTGATTAGTTATTAGCTTTTACAATTGGTCAAAAATTAATGTAAAAATCCTGAATATTTTTTTTACCTTCCATCGATTTTTTTAAATTTTATTAAGCCCTACTTTCTGTACTATTACTTTAGCCCAATTTATAATTTTTATTTCTTTTTGAGGGATACCTTTCAGTTAGTTGGTGTCTCAGAGGACACTCTTGGAGAATTTTTACTAAAAGGGCTGGTATTTCAGTACTTGGATGTGTGCTTGTGATCCTCATTGACTCCTGTCATATCATTGGTGCTGGTGTGCTCCTTAGCCACATTCTATCAGGCTTGAGAGACATTGTGATGGAGAATCAGATGCTGATATTGTACACACATTACTGCTACATGTCTCATGAACAGATTCTTTGGGTTTGCTTTGGGGCCACACCCAGTGGTATTCAGAGGTGTCTCCTGAATCTGCACTCAGGAATGAGTTCTTGCAGTGCTCTGGGACACCAAAGGAAGTATGCCAGAGTTTAAATCTGAGTTCAGAAGCATATTACCTGCTGTACTATCATTTTGACCCCAAGTGTCTTCGCCTCTTAGTGACCAGTATTACAGTATTACTAGGAATTGTAAAACTATGTTTGCTAGTTCATATTAGAAAAATAACATAAACTAGACAATGTCATAAAATGCATTAATACATTATTCTATATATACTACAGAAACAAAACAGTCAGAATGTTAACATTCTTTATAAATCAATTTTTCTTTCCTAATTCACGAAAAATAATTTTTGCCTAAAATGTAAACGAGGGGCCCGGGAGATAGCATGGAGTTAAGGCTTTTGCCTTTCATGCAAAAGGTCATCAGTTAGAATCCCGGTGCCCCATATGGTCCCCCGTGCCTGCCAGGAGCAATTTCTGAGCATGGAGCCAGGAGTACCCCTGAGAACTGCCGGGTACGACCCATAAACTAAAATGTAAAGTAGATTCTAGGTCAATATATTCATAGCAATATGCACTGGAACAAATATTTTTAACTGGATGAATTGTTTTCAGGGAGTTAAACTGACACAATTGTCAGTTATCAGATGATATCTAGGTGTGGGTAGTTTGAATCGGAGCAGTGCAGTAAAGTTCATGGAACTTATTAATGAAGTTTGACTGTCCTTATTCTTTTTTACTGTCCTTTTTAAGACCAATATTCTAGCCTTCCTAGAAGTGTATCATCCATAAGCAATCAATGTGTATATTCTGTTATTTTGCTGTATTTGACACTCCATCCCATACCTCTGTTCCTTTTGACAGATTCTTAGAAAAATGCCATCTTCGCAGAATGGAAAAAGAAGAACTAGAAAGCCTAAACAGACCAATCACCCCAGAGGAAATTGAAGATGTAATTAAGAAACTCCCTAAGAACAAAAGTCCAGGCCCTGATGGATTTACAGGTGAATTCTATCAAACATTCCTAAAAGAACTACCAAGCTTCCATAGGCTCTTCCAAACCATAGAAAACACAGGTATCCTCGCCAATTTCTTTTATAAGGCTAATATCACACTCATTCCCAAAGAAGGCAAAGACACCACCAAGAAAGAAAACTAAAGACCAATCTCACTAATGAACATAGATGCAAAGATACTCAAAAAATCTTAGCAAACCAAATCCAGCACTTCATCAAAAAGAAAATACATCATGACCAAATGGGTTTTATACCAGGAATGCAAGGTTGGTTCAACATACGCAAATCAATCAACATCATACATCATATTAACAACAAGAAAAACAAAAACCACATGATCATATCAATCGATGTAGAGAAAGCGTTTGACAAAATCCAACACCTTTTCTTGTTAAAGACATTCAGCAAAATAGGGTTAGAATGAACCTTCCTCAAGATAGTTACAGCTATCTATGAAAAGCCAGCAACCAACATTATACTTAATGGCGAGTAGCTAGAAGCATTCCCACTAAGGTCAGGAACTAGGCAAGGCTGTCCCCTCTCTCCACTCTTATTCAATATAACCTTAGAAGTCCTAGCAATAACAATCCAACAAGAGAAGGGAATCAAAGGAATGCAAATTGGGAAACAGGAATTCAAACTATCTATATTTGCAAATGATGTGATGATTTACATCGAAAACCCTAGAGTCCACAGTAAAACTACAAACAATTAACCAATACAGCAAAGTGTCTGGATACAAAGTCAATACACAAAAGACAGTTGTGTTTCTATACACAAACAATGAAGTCGAGGAGAGAGAGATTAAAAACACAATTCCATTTAAAATAGTATCAAGAAAGATAAGGTACCTAGAAATCAACCTAACAAGGGAAGTGAAAGACCTATACCAGGGAAACTACAGAACACTCCAGAAAGAAATTGAAGAGAATCTAAAGAAAGGGAAGAACATCTCATGCTCATGGATAGGTAGAATTAATATAGTCAAAATGACTATCCTACGCAAACTACTATTTAGATTTAATGCAATCCCTATCCAAATTCAAACATCATTCTTTAAAGAATTAGAACAATCAATCACAAAGTTCATCTGGAACCATAAAAGACCAGGATAGCCAAACACATACTGAAAAACAAGAAGCTGGGTGGCATCTCCTTACCTATCTTGAAACTATACTATAAAGTCGTATTGATCAAAATAGCATGCTACTGGAACAGAGACAGGACCTCAGACCAGTGGATCAGAACAGAATTCCAGACATATAACCCCAGATATACAGTCAACTAATATTTGAAAGATGAGGCAAGAATTGAAATGGAACAATGAAAGTCTATTCAACAAATGGTGTTGGTACAATTGGAAAACCACATGTATGAAAGTGAAAATTGACCCATACCTAACTTCTTATACAAAAGTCAACTCAAAATGAATCAAAGACCTTGAAATCAGACCGAAATCTATAAAGTTCATTGAGAATAGAATAGGCAGACCACTCGAAGACCTATATATCAAATAGGTCTTCGAGGATGGAGCACCAATTGCAAGAACTTTAGCATCAAACATAAACAAATGGGACTACATCAAACTATAAAGCTTCTGCATGGCTAAAGAAATCAGACTTTACACAAGAAGACAGTTAAAAGAATGAGGAAAAAATCTCTTTACTCAAAATATCAGATAAAGGGCTGATATCTAGAACATACAAAGCACTCAGAAGGCTGAACCCGCCCGAAACCAAATAAAGCCATAAAAAATTGTGGAGAATAAATGAATAGACACTTCCTGAGGAAGACAGAAGGAAGGCCAACAAACACATGAATACATGCTCACCTTCACTCATCATCAGAGAGATCCAAATCAAGACAACAATGAGATACCACCTTACACCAGTGAGGATGGCTCACATCAAAAATAATGAGAACAACCTCTGTTGACGAGGATGCAGTATGAAAGGCACTCTCATCCATTGCTAGTGGGAATGCCCCCTAGAGCAACATCTATGGAGAACAGTCTGGAGAGTGCTCAAAGAACTCGGAATTGAGCTGCCATTTGACCCAGCAATTGCTTTTTTAAGTATATACCCTCAAGTTAGAAGGACATTCATTCCAAAATATGTGTGCACCCGACTATTTATCACAGCACTCAGTATAATAGCCAAGTCTAGGAACCTTGATGTCCAACAGCAGATGAATGGATCATTAAGATGTGGTATCTATTCACAATGGAATACTACATGGCAGTCAGAAATGATACAGTCACAGACATTGCAGCAACGTGAATGGTCCTAGAACATATTATGTTAAACAAAGTAAATCAGAAGACAAAAGATAAACACAGAATGATAGCACTATTCGGAAGCACCTAGAACATAAACGTTAGATACAACTAATATGCAGCAATCAAATAACAGGGTTTAACAGGGTAGAAACTCCAAACACTGTAATAGTCAACGTATACTTGGGAGCAGTGCCCAAAATACATGAAAAAGGAACACAAACTCTTGACTACACGGTATACCACAAAGAAACCAGGAACAGCTGAAACAGCAGCATAGAGAGAACAGGTATGTAATCAGCTTTCTACTACAAAAACCCATAATAATCCCTTAGGGCTCTTATACAGGATCACAGGTGAAGTATACCATGGAAAATCACTGACTCCAATGGAAACATCCCATAACACTATGTTTTAATGCCTTAATCTTACTATACTTAAAATAACCTCTCAGCTTTTCTGTCCACTGGCGTTCTTGGATACAAAGGGTGGACAAACTAAAATGGCATATCCGGTCTCAGTCACAGGAGATACCATACCCAACTTGCATTATGATAACGTCCCAAGAAAACTCTTTAACTTTCAGTTTATCACTCGGTTATACCTTCTTTTAGGTTTTGTAGCACGTGACCAGTCAGACCACTGAAGCAGCAATTGTGACATACAAACTTATACTACAGGCCCTACTCATAAAACACATTCAAGCAAACTAGAGTTTCAATAGCATTCCCTTGCTATTTTCCCCTCTCTTCTCACTACTTTTTTATATTTCTCTTTTCTTCTATTTTCTTTTTTCTCTTCTCTTCTCTATTATTTCTAATGTATTTTCTCTTTTCTTCTTTCCTACCCCTGCATATACTTTTCCCTTCCCCCCTTTGGAAGTCCAACTATCCCTTCACCACTCAATCCCATCCATAACTCCCACCATAATAAAACTCTTCACCTTTAGTTCTTAATCCATTAGGCATCAAGTCTGACCTCCTACCCCAACCAACCAGTACCCAGCACCCAAGTGAAGGGACATCCAGTCAAACCCAAACCTCGTCCACTGCAAGAAAGGGCAACCAACTTCCCTGGGGATTCATACTGCTCGGCCCTCTCTACCATCTCCCCCTAAAGTGGACTGTTACTGGAAACCGGACTTATCTCTAAAAGTATCCCCAATGTAAGAACTATTCCAAGACCTCCCTGCCGCAAATCTTTGCCAATCTCAAAAAGGCCAGGGGGTGTGATGAAAAGACACCAGGGTATCCACACACCACAAGAAAATCCCAAAAGACAATGTGGAAACCTATACTTTCAACATAAGTAGAAGACCAGTATTACACCATCTCTTTACCTGCTTTTCCCCAAAAGTAAGGTAGTCCCTTGCATCATTTTGTTCCTTTAATTATTTAGTTAATTCATTTTTTATTGTTTGTTCTACATATACATGTGTGAGCACATATATGTTTTTCCTATTTTTACCTTTTTTGGAGTTGTGACCTGTTTCTGTTTCCTTGTCTGTCCACCCCCAAATGCACCGACAATATAAAGTAGCACCATGACTCTTTGCAAAGGCACACTAAGAAAGGGGAATCTCACATAAAAAAAGCTCTTATCTACTAGGGATAAGAACTCATACTTGTATACTATACAGGGATATCTACCACCTTGAAAATATGTCATGCAGACCTAACTTAGACCTTAGGGGATTGGACACCATCCATCCAGCCTTGAACCCTGGATCCCAGACATAGAATCGACACAGTTCTTCAAAACAGCTACAGGAAACAAATCACATCCGGGACATCCTTAATACCGCTGGGCCACCAACAAGTGCCAGCTCAAATATGATATCCTGACAAAGAGAAAAATGGGAACAACTTGACCTAACAACAGATTATTCTACCTCAC
>PVKC010019365.1:0-19150 GCA_004027635.1 Crocidura indochinensis
CTGTTGCACGCATATCTGCTGACAGCACCAGTGGGCACTACTTCCCAAGTTGTGTCACTCCTGGACCTGTGGCCTCTCTGCTGCCAGAGGTACAGCCCCACAGGAGCACAAATGTGGCCAGCATAGACCCCCACCTAATCTTTGAGAGTAAAACCAAAGTGTTTCATAGACAGCATTAGTGTCCACTAGGTCTTTGTAAAGAACTACCAGCATTTCTCCAAGATATCACTCGAGGAACTTCCTCAAGCAGATAGTCTGAGTAGCACGAGCAGAGCCCAAATTCCCCACATGCTCAGCAGAGAGGTGATCCCTCAGTCATTCCTCTGAAAATTCCTGGCTCGGGCTTGAGCATCCGCTCCACTGTCCACCAGGACCTGCCTTCCCATGTCCTGCCCATGCCCCCTGGACAATTTCTCTAATGACAGTCCTTGCATTCACTGCCAAGCCCTGCCTATTACTTGGCTAATCAAAACAGAGAGCATGGGGCCAGAGCAGTAACATAGAGGGTAGGGAACTAGCCTTGCAATGGCGACCCAGGTTTGATACCTGGGATCCCATTTGTCTCTTAAGTCCTCCAAGAATAATTTCTGAGTGCAAAGCCATGAGTAATCTCTGTGCACCATCGGGTGTGGGCAAAAAACAACAAACAAAAAAGACAAGAGCCTACAAACAGAAGCCTGCTGTGCCAACTTCACAATGGCATGGCCATACCAGGCACACACACATTGCCCTGCAACATCATGGCTGACCTGGAGGGAAGCTGATTCCTCAGCAGGAAGGCCCTAAGAGGTCAACTTTTTTTTTGGGGGGGGGTGGGGGGTTGGTTTTCTGGGTCACACCCGGCAGTGCTCAGGGATTATTCCTGGCTCTATGCTCAGAAATTGCTCCTGGTAGGCTCGGGGGACCATATGGGATGCCGGGATCGAACCACCATCCTTCTGCATACAAGGCAAATGCCTTACCTTCATGCTATCTCTCCGGCCAGGAGGTCAACTTTTCAAAGGGAAAAGGCAAAATCCACTATCACCTTCCCAACTCACAGCTTTCTCAACCTGCTAGGTGCTTTTCAGTCATTCAAGAAACACTCACTCCCAAGTGTATGAAATCTCAGTGATGGGGGGGGGGGTCAAACAATTATTCCTGAGTTCTTTCCAACATCACAGTAGGTGTGGCTCATATCTAAATATTAGAAAGAAAATTGAAACACTGAAAATAAAAGCCTTTTATTATAGCTTTTCTTGCCTACAGGTATAGACACCATGCAATGAAGTAAGTTGTGTAGGAGGAAATATTGAAAATTCTTAATTAGATCCCACCATGCACTTCTATAATATGAACCACGTCTAGAAATAAAAGACCTGAGCATGTTTCAAAGGAAAAACCATGAGAGCATAATCTGTGGTTTTCAACAGCTTTTGTAGGCAGACTATAGAGCGGATTATGAAATTGGATATTCTTTTCATTTTTACCCAGTGTTAATAATTATAACCACCACACCACTCTTCCCACCATGCATCCTGTTATTATGGGATTGGGCCAGAAGCATGTGTGAGCTTCACTAACGGCTAAGGGGGGTAGAGGTAGGATGTCAAGCTCCAACTCCTCAGAATTCAAAATTTGGAGGTTATGGTTTCTCTTTGGCTACTGTCTTCTGAATACTGCAGAGAATCAACTAGCATACCACGTTTAAAAAATATATTCCCAAAAGCAGGTTCCAAGCATCCCATGTTCTGATATTAGGGGAGAAATAATACAGCAGCTTCGTCTTGCATGCAACTGACCCAGATTCAATCCCTGTCACCAAATATAGTCCTCAGAGTCTTGCTAAAAGTGACCTCTGAGCACAGAGCCAGGACTATTCCCTGAACATTGCTAGGTGCAGTATACACACAAACACACGCGTGCACACATGCACATAAACATCTATGAGTTTAAATCTTCTTTTTTTCTTTAACCTTGCCATCGCAAAGATGCTGTGCTCTAAAATAAAGGCCAACAGCAGAATCCTCCAGTACAGCAGGTCCATAGGTGGAGTCGAAGACAAAAAAATGTCTGCCATGGAAGATGTGTTCTGAGGAGAAAAGGCAGTCTACCCAAGTCTCCAAGGATAAACTGAGTTGTGCTTTTTTTAACATTTAGTGAAAACTTATATATTGAGGTCCTGGAGTTTCGTTAATGTAAATGAGCTATTTCATTCTTAATAAGCTCATTTGAATGACTCAGCTTTAATTATAGAAATTGACAAGGAAAGATAACTATGTTTAATCATGTCAGCTTTGACAGAATATAAGTAGCTAAAATAATACTCTGAACAGTGAATTTAGGAAAAGAGGCACCAATATAAAACCCAAAAAAGGGGCCCAGGAGATAGCATGGAGGTAAGGCATTTGCCTTTCATGCAAAAGGTCATCGGTTCGAATCCCGGTGCCCCATATGGTCCCCCGTGCCTGCCAGGAGCAATTTCTGAGCATGGAGCCAGGAATAACCCCTGAACGCTGCCGGGTGTAACCCAAAAACCACCAAAAAAAAAAAATTTAATTCTATTTCCTATCTTTTACAAATAAGTGACTCGGCTTTTTTTCATTTCTTTCTTCTTTTTTAATGTCGGGCCACAAGGTGTAGAGCTGTAGGACTGTGTGTTGTAGGGTGACCCCAGGGTTCCCAGATGTAAAGCCTGAGCTCTAACCATCAAGAGACTGACTCATCCCAGTGATGCTTATTTTAAACAGAGATCTTTGCCTGACTGTTTATTTTTCCTTCAGAGAATCCCTTTTCAAAATAAGTTGCTTCATAACACTCAAAGAGTAAATAGCCCATAAATTCTGAAATTTCTTCTTTAGTGGAACAGATTCATAAATACCAACTCAGATGTTTTAAATGTGAAAATAACCACTCATCCCTTTTTATCACACAAAAACAGCAATTGTGTCAGCAAAACTGACTGAATATTCACAACTGTGCCAAGCATTTCACCTCACTGAATTGCTTTAATAGTCTTATTAAGTAAATAACTGTCATTATCCCCATTCCAGCATAGGAAATTGGAGCTTAGTGTGAGATTCATTTGCCCACTTTTGATTCCAAATGCCTCCAACTTTATGCAAACCAAAATGGCTTTACTATACTAAACTCATCTGTCAAGTCCACACAAAATAGTTTTTAATGTACCAGACTCTGTCCTTGGTGATAGACACACAGTAGGGATGCAAGGAAAAACCGCCCCACTGCAGATAATACATGTTCCACTGAGAAAGTTGAACCATAACAGATATGGAGTATAAGATATGGAGACAGTACAAGATGACATGTTGCCCACTGGATCGGGTCTTTCATGTTCCACGGGGTCCAACATTACTGAGTCCTTGGTGTCTTGTTCCCATCAACTCTGCAACCCTACTTCCTTCCCTACCCCCTCAGCATCCAAACCCTAAAATTGAGTCATTCTAAAAAGTCTCATTTAACATCCTGGGAAAGAAACATGTTGATAAGCAGCCACAGCATGAAGGGAAACCAAATGAACAGACCTTTTTATACCTCTGATAGTTCGTGTCTGAGGATTGATGGCTCTATCTGCACTGCTGTCTAACTGCTGATAATGGAACCTGAAGTCACATATATGAAACTGCAATGTGCATTTAGTAGAGTCAGAAAAGACCTTTGCATGTTTCCCATTGACAGCTTTAGGTCAGCTTGCTGTCTCAGAAGAAAACCTTTCCTCTCTGATGAGCAGAAAAAGTCAAACACCACCGAGTTGATAGACCTGATGGTAACATGACACATACCACCAACGTCACCTACTACATTGGTTAACCAATCAGTCCCTTTGCACAAAATAGTCTCAGCTGAACAGAACACGAGGTACACACCCTCATATGCAAACCAGGGGCACCATTCTGCCCGGTCTGACATAAGCAGACAGTGTTGGGCCATGACTACTATTTACATCAAAAGACAAAGATCATGGTTTTTGTTTCTTAGAGTTACGAAGGAAGCCAGAGTCTCACATGTAGCAGGTGTGTACTGTTTCATGAGCTACTCCTTTAGCCTCCAGACCAGATCAGTTTAAAGTCTGAATTAACAGTGACATTTTTTTATAACAATGGTTATGTCCTTCTAGAGCATGACAGGCAGCAAATATGTACAATGATTTCTGCATAGGCCACTTCTTTCAGAGAAGTCCAGCATCCCTCGAATAGTCAGAGATTCCATACCACTGGGTTTCCCCCGATCTTACCTCAGCAGCTAAATAGTTCCCAGTTGCAAGATGTTTGAATCTGAACAAGCTGTTCCACTGTCCAGCACCTCCACGGCATGGGTCATGATGGACCACCTAGATGAGACATAAAGACAGAAATAGTTAACAGGCAGCTGGGGTGGAAGAGCCAGGTCCCATGGCTGTTGTAATATGACACCCATCTATTAACTCAAAACAAAGGTGTTCTCCATCTTCCTTTTTCCTTTTCACCTAGCCCTTTGATATGCAAGCGTTCACTTAAATCTTACTCCTCCACCCTGGCCTGCCAGGTTGAATAGATATTGGTTTAATAAAGAAAGAGCAGGCAGGGCTGGAGAGGTGGCAAAAGCGGGAGGGCTTTTGCCTTGTATGCACTAACCTAGGATAGACCCCAGTTTGATCCCCCGGCATCCCATATGTTCCCCCATGCCAAGAGCAATTTCTGAGCACATAGCCAGGAGTAACAATCTGAGCATCACCATGTGTGGCCAAAAAAAGAAAGAGCAATCTGATTTTGGCACACTCAGAGATAGTACAAGGCAAAAAATCACACTGACTCCATGACTCTCTCGTGACTGGCTTTATTTATTAATTCTTTACCACTGCCACTCTTCAGGCCTATCAGCCTGAGGGTAGAAATACACATGTGGGGTAATTTCACAACATGTGAAGACTTATTTTACAGCTGTCACCTGCTAGTGCAGGTGCATCAGATCTAATCCATGCCCTCATGACAGTACAAGGAAGGACAAAGTTCCCCACAAAGGAACAAGAGACAGAACCCCTGTGCTCCAGCTGCTGGGGCCTCCCATTGGCACCCAGAGCCAAAGTGCACAAGACATCAAAGAACATCCTAAGACTAGGGCCAGAGCAATAGCACAGTTGGTAGAAAGCTCACATTGTATTCACTCAACCTGGGTTCAATCCCCATATCTTATATAGCCCTCTGACCCCACCAGGAGTAATGCCTATGCACAGAACCAGGAGTAACCAATGAGCATCACTGAGTATGATCCACAAAAACAATTTTATAAATAATCCTAAAGCCCTACTCTGTGCAAGGTTCTCTTCCACTGACAGGGAAACAGCAATGACTCAGACCAGAGCTTCCAATAAAACAGATTTGGCAAGTGCCCAGAAAGAAATGTCAAGGAACAAAGAAGCAGAAAAGTTGTACATGGTAATTGATAGGCTCAGGGATACAAAAGGGCAAGAGAAGAAGACTGGCAGATGGAAAGAGGGCTCTGAACACACAACCCAGGGTGGAGGCCCAGGGATCTGAATGGAGAATGAACCTCAAGCTCTTGGGCACAGGAATAATTGAACAGTAGATGGAGAAGGTGGTTTGATGCAGATGCAAAGTTCAGCTTTTACAGCTCTAAGATAGCCATCTCTGTGTCTCAGCACTCCAAGTTATAGCAATGACCACAGCAAGTACTGGAACATTAGCAGCTGCTGATACAAGTGGCCTCATTCATAGGATTGCTGGGAAGAGGAGAGAACCCAGTTTATCCACCAGGCAACCTTGATTCTCCCTCGCCATCCACTTCCAAACTCACTCCTGCACCAGTCTCAGACTCTGTATGCAGAGCTGAAAATCTATTTAGAAAGTGCCCATTCGGGGCTGGGCAGTGGCACTGGAGATAAGATGCCTGCGCTAACCTAGGACGGACCACGGTTCGATCCTCCGGTTCCCCATATGGTCCCCCGTGACTGCCAGGAGCGACTTCTGAGCGAATAGACAGGAGTAAACCCCTGAGCGTCACCGGGTGTGGCCCAAAAAAAAACAAACAAAAAAAAGAAAGTGCCCATCCCAGAGGCAGAGTTGAAGATGGGAGAGAAACAGGGAACATTAGTGGAGGTAGGTAGACACTAGTGAAGGGGCTGATTTGTTGCCTTGTAATCGCCAGAGGCGATTTCTGAGCACAGAGCCAGGAGTAACCCCTGAGAGTCACAGGGTGTGGCCCAAAAATCAATGAATCAATCAAGAAATAAATAAAGTTTAAAAACAAAACTTACAAAAAATCCTTCAAAGTGGACAAAGTCTGGGGTGGGAGAGATGTCCCCAGAGGCTGGAGCACAGGTTTTACATGCAGAAGCCCTGAGATTAATACATAATACTACAAGTTCCCCCTTAGGACCACCAGAAGGATTCTTCCTCCCTGAGCACAGAGTCAGGAGTAACCCCTCCTCTCACAAAGGATATTAAAGTATATAAAGTCTCAGCTCATGACCAGTTCTAGTACTCATGAACTCCAGGGAACTCATTCTATGGAAATGCTCCAGTAGGAGAACCTGAGACTGAGAGACTAGGCCACAGGCTGAGGAGGGCAGGACACAGTCACCAGTCCAGAACTCAGCCCACTGACACACACACACACACACACACACACACACACACACACACACACAAACACCATTAAGAAACTTCCCAGGACCAAACTTTTCTTAGTCTCCTTCAGAAAGATCCCATGACAGATACTCACTGCTTCACTTCACAGCCATGCTATGTGGCCTTTCATCTATGACTCTAGTGGCTTCTAACAGACACTCAGACACTCATAAGGGAACGGGAAGCTTCAATGAACTCATGACCTTGTCTCAGAACAACTGAACAGTTCTCATCCCAACTGTTTAGTACCTCACAGCCTTCCAAAGAATCACTTTGGAAAGGATTTCAGTATGGCTGCAGCTATATAATATATATAATAATATATAAATATATATTTATATATCATATGTTTATATATAAATACATGTTTATATATTATGTTAATATATAAATATACATTTATATATCATATGTTTATATATAAATATATAATATAAACATATTATATATTATAGATTTATATATAAATCACATGTAAATATATGGACAAGAAGAGTAAAAATATCTTCCAACTTCCAACTGACTGACTAAAACAAGTCAGGCACTGACAGACTAAAGGCAAACTTTACAAAGACAGGAAACTCCTGGTGTTGAATTAATTAAATACCTCACATGATCAGTCTATGAGAAAACATTCATAGTATGATGACAAGAAACCTGAGATATAAAAAAAATGCACATTTTAAGCCTGTATCTATTTGGGACTGATGTTCATCCTCAGTCTTGCTCTGATCAAGAGTTACTGTGAATAGATTTTCCATGAGAACATCATGTGGGTTTGGGGGGGTGACCTCAATTACCCTCATTTGGTAAAGAAAGTGGTCCCCAAATATACTGAAGGACTCATCTTTTTTGATCACTAGAGATGAACCCTGGGGCCCAGCACAGTTCTAAGTAGGGGTTTCTGACATGATTCATCTAGTTTAAGCCCCCTCGTAACTCAGACATACTGGTTAAACTCATTTCATTGGCACAACTACACTTCCTCATTTCTGTTTCAAATCTGCCTTATTATCCCAACTTATACTCCAGTCCCTTCTCTTTCTGTTTGCTGCTGAGGCAGGGATCCACCCAGCCCAGCATTACTCAAGAGGTCCAGGGGTTCCTCCTAGTGATTTATGGCCAATGTAGAAGATGGTTCAAAACAAATGCCCACAGTTATGTTGCAACTCAGGCCAAAATTATCAGAAACTGCCCATAATCCCAATAGTACTGGGGGGGACTACATGGCCTCCATGGTGGCCAGAGGATATATGTTGGCAGGGGAGAAACTTGTTCCACACTCAGCCCCTCTGTGGTCACAAGTTAATAAGTATTACCATTGCCAGCTCAAGATGTTACCTAGACTCTCCTGCTTTTGAATATTCCTACATTTGCACAAAACATTTTCCAAGTCACTTCTTACCCCATGCTCTCAAACCCAAATGCACCCACCAAACAGACAAAGAACCTGAGCTTTCCGCATGCAAAGCATGCATCATGCATTCAGCCTCCTGAGCTATCACTCCTGTTCCACTTTATTAATTTTTAAGCACAAGAACATATAAATAATATCCAAAATGTCATGGTAGGTTATTACTTGAAATGTCACAAAATACATGCTGTCACAGGAGAGTGGTCAGACCCAGCAGTATACACTGTAGTGTACTAGGTACTGACTAGTTTCAGCTAGTTTAAGGACACCGAGTATCAGAATCACTGACACCAGAGGCATGTGGCTCCCTACCCCCAGTTTGGCAACATATCACAAAGGGACAGAGACGTGGATTTTGGCCACATGGACAGTAGTTAGGAGCTACTCCCACCAGTGCTTAGGGGATCATCTGCAGTGCCAGAACTGAAACGGATGGACTACATACAAGGCAATTGCTCAAACTCCTATACGATCATCTCTCTGGTCCCCATGATACATATTTAAAGTGATTTTTAATTTAAAGAACTTTTAAAGGAAATCTAGGTGTAACTTTGTCAAAGAAGAGAAAGAAAAAGCAGCAGTATGAGCAGTGAGTAAGAGCATTCTCACACTGGGCTGGCATGGAAAGGGCATCTGGCTCATGGCTCCGTTGTCTGTCATAGACGATGCCATGGTAATAAAATAAAATTTTCAAGAGCTAGAAAATGTGCCACTAAGATATGGTGATTAAAAAACCCAAAGAGCCACTCACCTCAATTTCCCAGAGTGCCTTTGAACTTGTGGCGGAAGTGGCCGACTGCCGCAGGGTCGTGCGAAGGAAGATGTGCTGCTTTTTCTCATACTCATCACAGGTCAAAAACTTCTCTTGTTCCGCATGAAACAATCGAACAACGTCTCCCTAGGGGGATTAAAAAAAAAAAAAAAAAAAAACAGGCCGGCATTTGATTTCCAGCAAGGGTCTTAAAACACAGATTTGCAGGGGAAGCAGGAAGTTCTTTTTGGAATTGATACTCAGGGCTGTTCTATGGTATTTGGCCTTACAGATTATTCGTACATTTCAAGATACAAGGGAGAACCTCAATGAAACAAGCTGCTTGTGTATTTAGAGCTGCAATGCCATGCTGAACATGCATGCTACTAACACAGAAGTCCTGCCACTTTGACTTCGGTGCAGAACTTGACATCACATGTCAGCATCACTTCAGGGCTCCCAGCACATGCTCCTGGAGCACACACTTACTCCTTTCAGCACATCCTCTCGGTATGAACTAAACTTCATGAACAAGGTGATTTTCCAGCTAGTGTTGCAATTGACAGCATTCACCTAAAAGAGAAATGTTAGACCATAGAACTATAGGTCCCAATTCATGCCAGAAATCATTACTTTCATTAATGAAAAGAGAAACAAGATGACATCAGACAATAGGAATGTATATGTCAATGCAAATACCCTCAAAAGATCACCCAAAACTAGCCACAGCTAAACACATCTACATGAACCTTAACTTTGTTCAGGAAATATAGAAACAGTATGACTTTTACTCTTTCAAGAGAAAATCAACACACCCCCTTTGTCCCCGACTTACCTCTTTGCACCCTGGATTATCCAGAAGTTCTATGTTGCTGGCATGCAGCGGCTGCCCAGCATTCACAGGCATCAGAACAACTTTGTCTCCAACAACAATCTAGAAATCAAAAATAAACCACAATGGAGACACAACCCAGTTCTCTAATGCTCTATTTAAACCTCGAAATAATTGCCCAGAGTTCCTGTCAGCTATTGGCCCTGGGTTGTTTGTCCTCTATACAAATTTCATTTCAGTGCCCTGTTCCCTTTAAGGTATAACATCTTCTGATAAATGAATGCACAATTGTGTCTAATAACAATGTCTGTTTGGGCCCACAAAGAGAGTGTAGATCTTTTTCCTATTCAGCTTCTATTTCCGCTAGAGCTTAGAGCCATCAATCAATTAGGCTACTGCCCCTCCACAGAAGACCAAAGGCCCTTAGGACAGCAAAGAGGAATGTTTTTTGCCACAAACGGTAAATTTATCTAGATATTAGAGCTACCAAGAGAAAGAAGAAAATGTTATACATTTCTGATGGTAAAACAAGCATGGTAGATTTGGTCTTCCTTCAGATCAGAAATTGACTGAATACTTATAATGCCATCCAGACCCAGACAATGCAGAATAATTCATTGTCTGGCCTTGGGTTCCAAGTTCACCTTTATGTTACATATTCGAAAGTAATGTTTCTTTAAAGACAGTGTCTGCTTTGAAATTAAAAAAAAATCAAAAAATGGGGCCGGAGCAGTGGCACAAGTGGTAGGGTATTTGCCTTGCATGTGCTAACCTAGGAAAGACTTCGGTTTAATCTCACAATATCCCATATGGCCCCTCCTATGGCAGGAGCAATTTCTGAGCACATAGCCAGGAGTTACCCCTGAACATCTCCGGGTGTGGCCAAAAAAAAATCAAAACATATTACTGGAAAATGTTATCTCAGCATTTATCAAATCATGGTCCCTTTCCATCTTGTTTCCTTTCTGTGCCCCCCTCCCCTCCTATTCTACGACCCCCCCCTTAAGAAAATTCTGCTTGAAAAATGCTGTACTGGAGAAGAGAAGCTAAATTGGTTTTATTTTAATCTATGCTATTACTAACAATGACCACTTTATCTTCATTACTCAAACAGGAAAGATGAAATCATGCTTTCTTGATGATAAAAAATGAGTGTACCACAGAGATTGGCACACATCACAAAGAATGAGAACAAGCAGTGCTGGTGGGGATGTAGAGAGAAAGGAACTCTTATCCACTGCTGATGGGAATGCCGTCTAGTCCAACCTTTATGAAAAGCGATATGGAGATTCCTCCTAAAACTGGAAATTGAGCTCCCATATGATCCAGCTATACCACTCCTAGGGATATACCCTAGAAATAAAACAAAATACAATAAAAAAAATCCCTTCCTCACACCTATATTCATTGCAGCACTATTTACAATAGCCAGACTCTGGAAATAACCAAGATGCCCTTCAACAGGTAAATGGCTAAAGAAACTGTGAAACAATGGGATATTATGCAGCCATCAGGAAAGATGAAGTCATGAAATTTTCCTATACATGGATGTACATGGAATCTATTATGCGGAGTGAAATAAGTTGGGGGGAGAAAGATGCAGAATAGTCTCACTCATTTATGGGCTTTAAGAAAAATAAAAGACATTCTTGCAATAATTTATAAAGACAAAAGAGAGGAGGGCTGGAAGTTCCAGATCACTACATGAAGCTAACCACAAAGAGTGATGAGTGCAGTTAGAGAAATAACTATATTGAGAACTATTATAACAATATGAATAAATGAGAGAAGTAGAAAGCCTGTCTAAAGTACTGGCGGGGAAGGGGTGGGGAGGAGGGAGATTTGGGACACTGGTAAGGGGAATGTTGCACTGGTGAAGGGGAGTGGTCTTTACATGGCTGAAACCCAACCACAGTCATGTTTGTAATCAAGGTGTTTAAATAAAGATATTAATTAATTTAAAAACAGTGCAATAAATGAAAAAAGAGTGGTTTCAGGGCTAGAGCAATAGTATGGTGGGTTGGGTTGCTTGCCTTGCACAGCACTGACCCAGGTCCCATGAGTACTGCCAAGAGTAAAGCCTGAGAACAATTAAAGTGACCCAAAAATGAAAAGGGCCACCTCTTTTTCTAGGTATTAAAGTTACACTTGTCTTTGTTCCATTTTCTTTTCTTTTTTATGGGGGGTCGGAGAATTGGGGAGTTGGACCACATCCAGTTGTGCTCAGGGCTCTGCTCACAGGATCATTCCTGATGGCTCAGTGGACAATACGGGTAATCAGAATTAAGCTATGTCACTCACTCACTTAAGACAAGCTGCAGGCATATGCCAAAACAATCAAAATTAAAATTTTGGTTGCCCTATAGCCACTGCTTTAGTCTACTACTTTACTAGAGTTATCTGGTGGTTTAGATCGATTCAAGTTTATATTCAATTTGAAGCATCACTTCACAGAGCAACCATAGAGCTGAAATGCTCCTAAGCCTCGGGGTTCAGAAGAAGAATGTTCATATATCACAAGGAGAAACCATATCATTCCTAAAACTGCCAGGTTCTTGGTCATGGCAATGCTGACTTTTGACTATGGAGGCTGAAGAAATCTTGCCTGTGAAATGGGTAAGACAACAATCCCAAGACATAATTTGGAGACACAAGGTACCAGGGAGACTGCAGAAGTGTGTATGGCACAGCTTTGCTTTTCTCAGACAATTCTTAATTATCTAATGAGGGAAATGGGAAGACACAGGGCTTGTAATATTCTCCAGAGTACAGACTGGCAGGTGATGAGTTGATGGGGCCAAGGTCTTCTGTGAAGCCTGAGATTGAATGCAGGGCTGGAGGGTAAAGATATTTCAACTTCAAATTCACTTCCTGCACAAACACCTAAAAGCCAAACTGCAACCTTAGCAGGTTATCCATTGATTCTATGTAACAGGCAGGTAAGATCCAACCTGGGTCTCTGCTGAAAATGAGGAGGAACAAAATGCCAGGAGCAGCTGGAGAAACCAAATGTCAAGTTCTCATCTCACCCCTGTAAACATTCAAGGTGTTATTTTTAGCGAAACAGCAAAATCTATTTGTTCTTTGAAGTAGCTATTCCCCTAAGAGTTAGTTTCCTTTCCTGACTGAAAAGCTTATCTCACCTTTTCTAACTTAAAAAAAAAAAAAAACTATCATCAAAGTAAGAAGCTAATGTCTTCATAGATCAAAGATAAAAATGAAAAGCTAACTACTCCTGGGAAGAGAAATGAAAATGAAATATTTATGGGCTCTGCTCAAAGGCTGTCCCCATTGCCTTTTCAACTGCTCAAGAGCAAGAAATGGCTTCTCCTGCACAACTAGATGGCAAGGGATCATAAATCTATTTTCCCAAAAATCTATCCATCCCACAATCCTATAAGACATGACAAGAGAGATCCCAAGTAACTGACAGAAAGCATCACTCTTTAAAGATCTGGAAAGGTTCAGATCTTTATCAACCTTATTCTGAAATTTCATTTTACTGACCAAATACCTTATTGGATATCTATAATTAGTCATAATCTAACTAGCTAAATTGTAAAGCAGAAATTTAAAATATCATCCCTTCAATTTTCTCTTCTTATTTTATGTGTCTAAGAAAGTTAGAAGTAGTTAAACCGTTTATTATAAAGTGATAGTATTTCTGTGTTCGATAAAATACAACAGGCTACCTACTCCCAGGAAAGAAGTGAGAATTATAATACAACATTTTGTGGCCAATATGAGGCAGTAAGTGTGCCTATATTTTCACAGCAATCTTAATCACATATCAAAGCTACAGGGTGCTAAGCAGACACTGTGGGCTACTTCAGCAAAAGCAATGTGGTGGGTTGTAGCAGCCATGCTTAATGGAGAACATCAATATATAAAGAGCTTCTGGGTCGCACTTAATTACATTGTCCAATTTAACCAAGACAGAGTGTTCGGGTGTTAGGCTGGTTAACACCCTACCCCCCCACCCCCACTATAATCAATTACTTGAAATAGTTCATTACATTCAACTCTCTGTCAGCCCTGTAAAGGAATAAATTGCAGGAATAAATAATAGATGAACAAATGAATGAAGCCACAGCTAGTCTAAAGGCTGCACTTTAGTCTTTCATTTTAGCACATTCCTTCAAAAATGTGAACTTGGCTTGTAGGCTGTGACCTTTCTTCTCAATCACCATTGATTGGAGACCAGGGGACAGACCTGTGAGAAAATCCCACAAAGGGCATCAAACAACATCCTGCCCATAAAATTCAGGATCCATCCTGAAAAGTGAGAGTTGACTGTAATTAACTACCAGCTGAAATAAAAATATGTATCATGCTCACAGCACACAACACTAATGCCAAAAGAAAAAAGAGAGAGAGAAGAAAATAATATATCTTTTAAGGACCCAGTGCAAAACTCAAAATGATGCACATTCCTGCATGCTGTGCTTCTCCAGGCCTTACCTAAGAGGGCAGCACTGACCATTTACTAACCAAATTAAACCGGGATAGTTGCATCCTGCAGAAAGGAATTTGTACTTCAAAATTCACTGGAAAAAATTTTCACTTAAAAGAGAAGGCATTTCTTTTCTTTTCTTTTTTTTTTTTTTTTTTTTTTTTTTGGTTTTTGGGCCACACCCAATGATGCTCAGGGGTTACTCCTGGCGATGCACTCAGAAGTTGCTCCTGGCTTGGGGGACCATATGGGGCACGGGGGATCGAACCGTGGTCCGTCCAAGGCTAGCGCGGTAAGGCAGGCACCTTTACCTCCAGCGGAGAAGGCATTTCTAATCAATAAATACCCAAAATATGTCTCAAAAGTTCTCAAAGTGGCAAGTCAGAATAATTTGATTTTTATATTGCTTTGAATTTGTGACACTAATCTTCAAAATTCTCGACCATATTTCTTAGTCATCTGATCTAGTATTTTTGAAGTGCCTGACTCATGAAACATGTTTGTTTTGGTATCTACCTGAGCTTATCAAACATCTTCAAACTGTTCAGGAAGGTGTGTACTTACTTATTCATTACATAAAAAAATATCAAACTCACAGTAGTATGGAAGCATTACCTATCAGTTTCACTGTCCTTACTCTATAAGTCATAGAGAACATTTACTCACTATTAAAATTTACAAGATAGGGGCCTGGGAGATAGCATGGAGGTAAGGCGTTTGCCTTTCATGCAAATGGTCATCAGTTCGAATCCTGGTGCCCCATATGGTCCCCCGTGACTGCCATGAGCAATTTCTGAGCATGGAGCCAGGAGTAACCCCTGAGCACTGCCGGGTGTGACCCAAAAACCAAAAAAAAAAAAAAATTTACAAGATACAAAACACAAATATTTCCTGGGACATTTTTAAACATTAATATCAATAAGCAAGTGTCAATTATAACATTATATATCTATTAAATATAGCATGGAAAGACCTGTCCAGGAGATGTCACAATTCATCAACTCCCTTTAGCCTCTCTTTGAAGACTCTGCCTACTTAGAATGACTTAAGTTCCTCACAAAAACTCTAGCTGGAAGAGGTCTTCCATTGACCTGTACTTCATCCTTTTATGATTTTGAGCACAGTGGCACTACCAATAACTTGTGCCAGGCAAATGCCCTAATTCTCATTGTAGATACTGGTTGCATGGTTCTAATGAGCTCTAAAAAACTCAGTGAATCATGCTTGCAAGTTGGGTACTTCGTATATATGAGTAATACATAAATATGTACTTTAATTGTAAGTATATTTTAAGTAGCAAGAAAAAAGAAAAGAAATGCTATTAACCTACTGAGTAGGGATATAAGAAATAATGTGCCAAATATCAAAAACTGTTTCCTGTCTTGGCACATTCTTTCCTCCCTAAAGGTAGTCTCTCCAGTTTGGACTGTTACCTACATTGTCGCCTTCGCTCCTCAGCTTCCAGAAGGGGTGAATGTAAAACCAAGAGCCCTCATTGCCAGCAGCATCCAGGGAAACGCGCATGGCATTCTTCTCCAGCAGAGCAGGCAATCTCTTGTTGACTGTCAGGTACTTGTTGCTTTTGATATGCAGCAGCTATAGAGAAAAGTCAGAAGGATCCTTTAGTCTTCAGGCTTCCCCTTAGAGTCACATTATCAGCTTTTGCAGGTACCACCAGCATGGAACCACAGACATCACCACCCCTATCCACATCCCTGCACAGAGCGTGGGATCTACATATATTTGGTGCAATAGCTAGACTCTGTGACAGCCTCTTTCCCAGTTAACTTACTTCCACTTTCTTCTCACTTCCCAGACTAGCTGCTAACCTATAGCCCCATGAGGACAAGTGCCACTAGGGATGAGGATCTTCTCCTACACCTGTGTGCCCAGAGCCCAGAGCCCTAGCAGCAGATTCCAGTACAACTATCTCTCCAAAGTATCTTTTACTGAGCAAGCTATCCCATATGCAGTCAAGCACCTCACTCAGTAGTCATTGTGAGGAAGCTATTATTGCTATCATGGGCCAAAGACACTCTCTGCTAAGGTTCCTAGACATCTGTGATGGGATTCCAGAGATTCTACATTCCAGCCCCACCATGATTAGATCCCAGTTCAGCAAAAAGAAGGCCTCTTTGTCCTCCCCTACTGACCCTCCTTGCTCCTCCAATCATCCTTCTCCCTGTGGCCCAGCCACTTTCCTTCTATCTGCCTTTTGTTGTGTTTGGGGTGGTGTGTTCTTGAAAATGCCTAACATTCTTTATGAAACAAGGTTGGAGCAGCACTGCTAACAAAGTACCAAGAACAACGCTCCACAACTTAAGTGAAGCTGTGTTTGATGTGCAGCTGAGAGGGCCAGGGTGTGTGGAAACTGGAACAGCGGATCCCTTAAAAAAAAAAAAAAAAACAGGATGATTCCCAAATGACTTACGAATGGAATCTCCTGAAAGCTTCCCATTCTCTCCCAAAGAAAAGATGAGGTTTTCATCCATATATACTCATGTGGGAATCCTAAGGAGGGATCCTTAACCACATGTATGAGGGCCTTTGGAACTAATGCTTTCTTCCACCTTCTTTCTCCTCACGGAGAGAGAGAGAGAGAGAGAGAGAGAGAGAGAGAGAGAGAGAGAGAGAGAGAGAGAGAGAGTCTTCTTCTTGGACACCTCCAAAGTAGTCCCAAATACCAAGTGTGCTTAAGTAGCAACCGAACAGATCGTGGCACCTGACTTTCCCAGCAAAGAACAAATTGCACTGCACTTTGGCAATTCCACCTAACGCAAATTTACACATCAAATATTGACCCCTTTTACAAGAAAGTGGAGACTTACTTGTATGACGTTACTGTATTTCACAATTTCGCCCAACAATTTCTTATTCTCTGATTCATTCTGCTTTTGTTCCAGTTCCGCAGCATGCTGTGATTATCAAAAATTCAGTGTGAAACATCTCGGCAGAACACAGTAATTGACAATTTAGAGGATAAATACAATCATAAACAAAATAAGACTGTTTGCTGTAATGGAGTACAATGTCTCTCAATTCGGATCTGAAGTGTGTTTAAAAGTATCTTGGGATGCTTTAATGATGGAAATTTCTGGAAATTACTTGACTCTTTGGTCTTATAAAAGTACATTCAGAAGGAATATTGCTAGAGAAACCAAACTGGATAGTAAGTAAATTTTTAAAAAAATCTCAAAGTGACTATTTCAATTCTGCAAGTAACAGGCATTTCAGTGACACAAAATTATTTCCTCAGGTTTACACTCAGTCAAAGCCAGTAAAGCAGCAGAAAACAATAGAGTTAGAATTTGTTTTCCTACATTTTAATGAAGCTCTAGGCCAAGTGCCATGCAGTCAGCTAAGGTATTCAGACATGGCTGGAATGGTTTCCAGGAGAGAATCTTTAAACTGAAAAATAGCTGCAGGCTGCTGTGCTTAAAAAATGTGCCAGGTGGTGGGTGGCCACACCCCACACCTGCTTCAGATGTTCCCTTTCACTGCAGTGAGTCTGTGTCTGCAGCATTTCTCAGCTGAGTGGCAAACCAGCAGCCCTTGCAGCCGCTCCTTCCTTACCTGTAATTTCTTCAGCAAGGCCGCCTCAGTGTGGTTTCCCTGTTTGGCTTGCTTTGCTTTCCAGTACTGTTTCTGAGCAGAATACCGGTTCATAGGGCACACCTTGAAGAGGCAGTCTGTGACCAATCAATACACAAAACATTCACTTAGGCAATCAGCTACTCTCAGCTTCCCCCATGGGCCCATCAGAACCTTGCCATCCCCATCTAAGAAGCTCAAATTCGCACCATCCATCCTCCGCCAACTCTTCACGGCCCTCTGAAACAACCTGTTCAAGTAATGAAACTGTCAAAAACCCCCCTTCTGCATTGCTTTAGATTCCTTTTAGTATAGGACACTGTCAGTGGTATAACAGAAAGTTATCAAACCCAGGCTATCACTGTCTTATAAAGCACTTTTAGAAAAATTAAGATTCTGTGGTTTACATGTTGCTAATAATGGTTTCTAGTGCACATAATTCCAAAACCATACCTAGCACCAGTATACTCATTTTCCTTCCCTAAGGACTCCAACACCCCTCCTTTTCATCCCCTTGCCCCCAACCAATACAACTGTGTGCATCAATTCTCCCATTACATTTTAAGGCCAGGAGGATAGTTGGTCCTAGAAAGTGATTGAATGACATTAGAGACCTCCACTGTCTTTTTGTCTTTTTGTTGCTGATGTTTATGGGCCACTCCAGACCCTGTACTTGGTAGCCATTCCTGGCAAAGCTCAGCCTAGGGAATTCCAGGGATCAAACTCAAGCTTCATGCTTGCCAAGCATGTGCAGCAATCAACAAGCCATATCTATCCTTGGGCCAGAGTTTCCCTGTCTTGTCTGACCCTGAACTTGCAGTACTTAGGAATGCTGGTGGTTCTCTCTGGCAACCACAGTGATACAGCAGCGGAAATGAAAACAACAAACACACTTCAATGATTCATTCCCCAAGTTTCCACATTCTGGGGTGCAGAAAGCAGGGAAGTCACATTACATGTGATGTGTTGTTATAAGAAGGAAATTAAAGCCAAGGTGACAGCACAGGAGACAGTTGTGGAGCTGATACAGCAGCTGGGGTCACCTCAGGGGGGAAACTTGTTCCAGACACTGTTCCATAGGAAATATCTCACTCAAGATTTTTCGTTTTTGGCTTTGGCTTTTTATGGGCTTTGGGGGCCACATGCAAGGCAAATTGCCTTATCACTGTCCTATCTCTCTGGCACCAATATTCCTGAGTTACAAGTGCTTCCTACATGTGAAATATGAGTAGAGAGAGGTGAGAAGACCAGCCCCAGAGTACAGGGCAGACACTATGGCACAGAGGGTGGCACCAAGGTAGAGTGGTACCAAGGTGACAGGGAGATGCCAAGCTCACAGGGCAGCCTGGCACTTCAGAAACAAAACAAGAGCAACAATACAGCAGGTAGGGTGTTTACCTTGCACGCAGATGAGCTGGGTTTGATCCCTAGTACCCCAAAAACAAAAACTAAGCAAGAGAATATGAAAATGTCTTAGTCACGG
>PVKC010019366.1:0-19152 GCA_004027635.1 Crocidura indochinensis
TACATAAATAATTACAAAAGGAAAGTCAATGAAAAGATAAAACAGACATTTTCTGATGATTATAAAAATAATTTTCACCTGAAAAGAGAGTCAGGTTTATAGGTCATTTGGACATGCAACCCCAAGAGAAATGATTTTATCAGAATGGGATTGATTTTTTGCAACATATTAAACATTGAATTATTATATTGTTCATCTTAATGTAATATATAGTCATGCATAAATGGTCTCTCATAGGACAAATGTAAATCATAAGTCCTAAAAATTGAGTAAGGATATTCACAGATGATTTGTTTACAATAGATGAAAAAATACAATTTATTGATATAGGTATCAACAAGAAATGTATTGATATCAGAGACATAGAGATAACCAGAGCAAAGGCATAGAGAGGGCAAAAAAAAAAACCCAGAGATCAGGTAAAAGGGGAAAAATGAGAAGGGATCACTTGGAATTCATTAGAAGCAAGTGCACAGAAACCTTAGAAAAGTCACTACCTAAAATTGTTAGTATATTTTGACATCACTCATTTGGTTATAAAACAACCTCAGTCATGAAAAGTTAAGAATGGTGAAGCAATAAACTGAAAAATAGCAATCAATTCAGGTAAATGGATTCACCTTACTAGTTGGGGGTGGCATTGGGCCATACCTGGAAGAGTCAAGGAATCACTTACAGAATTGTTAGTAGAACCATTTGTGGTGCTGAGGAACAAACTCAAGTTGACTGCATGCAAGGTGAGTTCCTTATCCACTTTATATTTTGTCCAACCTTATCTCAATCTTGATGTAAAAGTGTATTGCTCATTAATTTACTTATTAAAGTAACATGGATCAATTACAAAGATACTTTGCATCAAGGAAAACCACTTGGACGGTTCCTTTGAACTGTTGCCCTGAATTTTCTCTACAGTCATTAGGAATATGATGAAAGACTTGTGTCAAACAATGTCTTCTGAGTTCTTCAGAATTACCAAGGAATTTAGCTGTTTTATGATTTATTTTCAATCTCTGGTGAGCAAGGATTTTACAAAGTGAGTTTTACAAACATTCTAGACTTGTATTTGCTAAAACTCACTAGACATGCTCATGAATGATAACTTTCAGTTTGCCCTTATGTCATGGGTATATATGTGCTATGTTTATTTTTCAGTAGTTTTTAAGGTCAGGGTATCAAGCTGAATAAATAAAAGAACACTTACCAAACTAAAAGGACAAAGTTAATTCTCAAAGTAATGTCAGCAGGATTATATCAGAGACTCTGAATTAGGATTAATGCTTATTTTCCACCATCTCCAGGGCCTGTGGAATGCTGCCTTCACGTCCAGCCACTTCAGGAATATCCTGAAAAGCCCTTGTCAGAATCAACTTGAGGCTCTGCTTTTGATGATGCTTCCGCTGCCTAAAGGAGCCAACGAAGAAGTAGATGATGGGATTGGCACAACTGTTGATACAAGTTAGTATATATGCAGGTCTATTCAATTCGTAGGTAAATGTATCAGGGTCATTTTCAAGCAAATAAGAGATGAACCAGTAGAAGCCCCAAGGCAGGCCACAAAGAAGAAAGACCAATATTGTGAGGCTGATGCTCACATACAGTCTTGTCAGCTGTATCCTCTTGGAGATACACAACCATCTGACCAGCAAGGTGAGGCTGGACACAGAAAGAAGCACAAATAAGAGAACCAGCCATGTAGCAATGACAAAACCAAATTGTGGACACAAATGGAAGCCACTACAGTAATTTTGATTCACTGTGCTCAGCACCAGGGACAGAGCCCAGAGCAGGGCACATAGGAGAGCTGAAATGCGATTTGGTTGGGAGCAATGGTACTCTTTGGGATACAGCACTGAGAAGCACCGTTCAGTGGCAATGGCACTGAGAAAACTCAGGCCTGCAACATAAGCAGAGGTCAACATTGTATGGACAATGTTGGGGATATAGAAGTCTATAGAATTGGAGATATCAATGACCCAATTTAAGGAGTAAATAAATTGGAAATAGAGATAGAGAAAATGAGCTCCAGCTAAATTAATAATGTAGAATGAGAAAGCATTCTTCGGTATTTGGAAATTTAGAACCCAGAGTACAATCACATTTCCTGTCATCCCAGCCAATGAAGTGATGATTATCAATAAGTTCATTATCAAGATCTCGAAGTCCACTCTTGAATAAGAAGTGTGGCAATTTTCATTCAATGTTGTAAATTCAGTCCCCCTGGATAAGATAGTTGAGTCTGTGCTGACAAAGCCTCCACTGGCATTCCTAAAAAAAACAAATGAGACTAAAGAATTTGTGGTTTAATTACTGGGTTTCATAGCTATATTGTAAGCTGACAATTACTATTTTATGTTACAGAGGAAGAATAGATTAAACAGAGATTAAAATACTCATTAATATTTGCATAATCTTAGAGCTTCTCCCTGCACTCCACTTCTGCTCTCCCTAATTATAAAGTATAGGATTTTTCTCCTGAAACTCAGTCCTCTATATACATTGACTATTCTATGGCTTTATCAACCAGATAACCTCCAGATAGAGCCTTGTTCAACAGGAAAAGACAGGCAAGGCTGTGAGGGACAGCATCTGCATGCTCATTGGAATCACCTGTTCTCTGTCTAATAATAAGGTTTTCTCTTTGAGAAAATAAGTGGGAAATCCCAGACATGACCTATAGACATGAATATGGTTTGCTCAAAAATGAAACTAAGGGGTTGAGGGGGCTGGAGAGATAGATAGGTAGGGTGTTTGCCTTACAAGCAGCCTATCCAGGACAGATGACGGTTTGAATCCCGGCATCCCATATGGTCCCGCGTGCCTGCCAGGAACGATTTCTGAGTGTGGAGCCAGGGGTAACCCATGAACACTGCCGGGTGTGACCCAAAAACCAAAAGAAAAAAAAAGAAATGACCCAGTGTGCTAGATCCCTGCAGAGAGCAAGTTCTTTTTCACACTTCATTAATGTGTTTCCAGGGGTTAACATTTGAGGACATCATGCATTATTGTGCTATCTTCAACAAATGGTTGAAGAATAAGCAAATAGAAATTTAAAGGTATAGAAAATTAATTAAAAATAAAGTTTATATGAGTCTAATATCATCAGAAAAATTCAGATGTAGGTAAGTTTTAAAAAGAGAATTTCTCATCTCTATGAAAAGCATTTTTTCATTTGAGAGATTCTTTATGTGATATAACAATTATAAATATATTATGCATTGTGGACTTTTTAACCCAGCTTTCTAGTGAGCAGAAACATTAAGTGTATAGTCTACAAAGATAATAAATTATTTAATATTTTAAAAATTATATTAGAGAAAGACACAGATTGGGAAAGATGAAGACAGTGATGCTGGGAGAGACTTGAATCTCTCTTAATTATATACTGTTTAAAGATGAAATGTTTTTATAATGAAATATAAAACTTAGGGCCAGAGATAAAGCATGGTGGTAGGGTGTTTGCCTTGTACATGGCTGACGCGGGACAGAGCTTGGTTTAATTCCTGGTATGCCATATGGACCTACAAGCCTGCCAGGAGTGATTTCTGAGTGCAGAGAAAGGTGTAACCTCTGAGAGTCACAAGGTGTTGCCCAAAAACAAAAACAAAAAAGAAGGAAGAAAGAGAGAAAGAAGAAAGAAAAAGAATAAAGAAAGAAAAGGGGGCCAGGTGGTGGCACTATAGGTAAGGTTCCTGACTTGCCTGTGCTAGCCTAGGACGGACCACGGTTCGATTCCCCAGTGTCCCATATGGTCCCTCAAGCCAGGAGCGACTTCTGAGCGCAAAGCTAAGAGTAATCCCTGAGCGTCACTGGGTATGACCCCAAAACCAAAATAAATAAATAAATAAATAAATAAATAAGTAATTAAAGAAAGAAAGAAAGAGAGAGAGAGAAAGAAAAGACAGAAAGAAAGAACTTAAACTCATTATACAGTCCCTTACAAAATTTGAAGTGGTCTGAATCTTTTTGTTGTTGTTGTTGTTATGCTTTCTTTTATTTGGGGAGGGTGTAGCTGAATAGAGGATTCTTTCCAGAAGGTGCTGGAAAATAGAAATGGTGCCTATTTCTACAATGATAAATGCTATATGTATTAAAACAGATACTTCAGAGAGGATATGGCTTAGCAGTTATATGCTGACTGACCCCTGGGACCACAAGGGTGGCAGTTTGACCATTGCAGACTGCAGCACAGGAAGTATCAGGTGTCTGGGTGGAATAATTGAGCCTCAGAACCCAAGTAATACAACATCCTCAGATCATAGCATTGAACCGCTGTGCACTACTGAGAGTGTATTACTGGGAGTGTTCATTAGGCTCTCTAAGCATTGCTTTGGAGGCACCCTCAGATTAACTGATGTCATGTGAATTCCAACTTAAGAAGTCATTGGAGAGGATGAGTGATGATTTTCATTGATGGCTCTGCAACTTTAGTGCCAAGTATGGGGAATTGTTTGACTTTATACTAATCCTTGAACTTGATATACTGTGAACCAGTGATAAATCTATTTTAAAAATGAATTAATGACATAGTAAAAAACTTAGTTTGTTAAGAACTATTGTAACCACTTGCAGAAAGAGACACTGAAGCATCAAGGGCTTGAGTAAAATGTACCATGTCTCATGCATCTGACTGATAGATGCCAGCATAGAGCTCAAAGTCCTTTCTGCTAGTTGCCTTTAGCTCTACTGCCTGAAAAAGTGTCATCTGTTCAAAGAAGTAGAGAAAGCATCCAGTAATATTCATATTAAGCCAACTAGATTATTTAAATTGGATAGGACTTAGACTAACTTAAGAAAATTTCAGAGATTAGGAAGAAAATTAAATCAAATGGGGAACAAAGTAGATGTGATTTAAAACCATCTGGGAACAAGTACCAACATGATGTGACTTTTCCATACTATGTAAAAGTAAACAAGAATTTTATGCAGCAGAAGACTCATTGTAGAAGGCCTCTGAATTAAGAGGACTTCTCATGCCAGGAAGAAGAGGGAAATGCTAATCTGGCTGTTTTGAACCAAATTGGTTACTGCAATCCTGGTAGCCTAAGAAGACTAAAGAGAAGAACTGAACCTCTAATGCTGTATTTCAAAGCACCTATAATTTTTATTCATGCTGTTATATAAATTGAAATTGTGATATTTATTGGTGATAAATCAACATTCTGGTTGTTGTTGTTGTTTAATATTTGATGGTTGTTGTTTAATGTTTTAAACCCTTGACTAGTCATTGCCTCTTAAGGGATCACATGGTCCACGGCAATACAATAAGACTCCATTTAAAGACGAATTATTATCATGCAAAGAATAGTAGGTGAAATAGCAGGCAAGATCCTGAAACCCACCTGAGAAACTCTCACTGTTCTGTCACATCACACTATGTGAGGAAAACCCAAGAAATATCACCAGAACCTTAGATTTGAGGATAACATAACTGTTATAACTCATTTCCTCTAGTCAAAAATTAGCATTCAGAAAATTTTGGCACAAAACAAATTGTCAAGTGGTCTTTGATGCTGCATGATACTTTCTAACTATGAGGGTGAGTTGAAAAAAGACACCTTCCCCTCTGCCCTTCTTTTCTTTTTCTTCCCAAGAGCTGAAGTTCATGTGTCCTAGAGACCACAGAGGAAATGTAGTATGAAGCCACATCTTTGTAACAGGGAAGAATATTTTGCCAGGGACATATGCTTGATCCTTTCACTATGAGTCCAGTCTTAGTTAAAAAAAAGTCACAATAACAATAGGATTCTTTTTTAACTACACTTAATGTATAGACTTAAACATGTTTATAAATGAATGTGCACCAAACTTTCAAAATAAAATAATAACAAATTTTCTCAAAAGTGATAAAGATGGAGTTATAACAAACAAACACTGAAATCAAAAAATGAGAAACAAATTTAATTATGTGAGAATGGTCTATCCCAAGAAAAACCTACTCTGAGTGGGCTGAATGGAAAAGGTATCTTCTCCATTTGCTATCATGCCCTATTTCCATTTTCCAGTCTTGTTTCACAGAAGTAAATTTATCTGTGTCCCATAGGAAGACCCTTTTTTCTCTTTCCTAGGTGTATTTAGTGAAATGGAAAAACAGATTAGAGTGTGAGGACAGAATGAAAGATATTTGGGTTTTTAATTTTCTGAATTTCTCCTTGCCAGGTTGTGACTTGCCAATGATTATGCTACTTAATATACCAATGATGCTCTTAATATAACTGCCTGGTGCCTTTTCTATTCTCACTTCTAGACTAATTGCTTCAACAGCAATTCCTCCTTAATTCCTACAACTCCTGCCTCCCTTTTTTTTAATTTAATTTTAGGCACTGTGACTTACATTCCAGCACAATTCCCATTACCAGCTCCACTTCTTTCTGTCATTGTCTCAATGTCTTCCACACCCATCTTCCACCCCTTGTAAGTTTCCTTTCTTCCTTCAAGTCTAGTTTCACTTTTATGACTTCTATTAATGGGTAATGATAACCATCTATGTAATATTTGCTAAACTGTTCATTTTGATAAATTGCTTTCTAATGAAATTATTCTTTACCCTTCTATTTTAGACCATCTGAATGTATTGGTGTTCAAGTAAGAAATATAAGAAAGAAAATAGGAAAACAACTTTCATAAAATAAGTAACATAATGGGCTAACTTATAGAACTTTAGATAAGGGTCACTCCATATAGTCTGCTATCATTTATCAAAAAAGCAAACTATTTATCATAGTGAGAACAATTTCAAGTGAAGATAGAAGTTAGAATGGAAGAATGGAAAGTGAAACATGCTGCTATCCTATCATTCATTTCTCAGAGTTGAATCATGCCATTTTCAAATTTCCAGAAGGAACTGACTGAATTATTTTTTCCTGTTGCATCCATGTATATGCCAAAGAGTACAATACACAGTTATATCAGAAATAAGTTTTATACAACATACCTTTCCTCCATTCTTTCTTATAGTTGACAAACAGATCCCTGTTGAAGCCTCCTGGGCTGGACTTTGAGAAGAGACTAAAGAAGGGGAAATTAATGCTGAAGGGAGGCTTATCAAGTTTCTGGATAGCTCCTGTGATTTCCTGTATAGAAACATGATGGCAAATGATAGTACAGAATTGTTTGAGTCATGACGGTTGTGGCGTTTATTTTCAACATTTGATCTGATTTTATTCCTATGTCTCTCAGTCTGGGCATCCCCAGTCATGTGATCTCCATCCATGCAAGTGATTGCTGTGAATTCTTTCATTTCCAAAGTGTACCTGGGCAGCAATTCCAAGCGATGTCAGTCCTGGTAGATTTTATTACTAAGATTCATGAACATCCTCTGCACCAAGCACTTAAGCTTCTCTATAATATATGAAAACCTATAGGTTTTCTTTGATCATAATACCAATTAATTAATTTTGTGATTAATTAATTATCAAATTTTAGGATTGACTGTAGAAGTAGATCAAATCAGCGATAAAAGTCATTCTTGACATTCTTAGAATCATCAAATCATTTTAAGTTTCTTTGTAAGCCTTTTCATTATGGTTACATTTTGAATAATATATTTATATATATATATATATTTTTGGTTTTTGGGCCACACCCAGTGATGCTCAGGGGTTACTCCTGACTATGTGCTCAGAAGTCGCTCCTGGCAGGCACGGGGGACCATATGGGAACCGGGGGATGGAACCATGGTCCGTCCTAGGCTAGCGCAGGCAAGGCAGCAGGCACCTTACCTCCTGCGCCATCTCCCGGCTCCCATATATTTATATTTATCACTATAAGTGAATCAATTCCCCTTATATGAGATGATAAAATTTTAGGATATAGAAGAAAATTTATATAAATCATACTTGAAGTTTAAATTAACTTCAATTAATAGTCTTGGATTCTAAATAAAGTAGTGCATAATATGCAATAGAAGATAGACAATGGGATATAGACAATAGAAAATAGACAATAGGCCGAGGTAGCCCTCCTTCTGGGGGACGGCACACAGTGTGGAAAAGACGCCTAAATGTTTGTAATGGTGATTGTGAGCTTGCAATAAAACCTTCACGCGATCCAAGGGAGCAACTGTTGTTTTGGCACAGCATCCGGCAATACCTCCGGCCAGGAAGGAGCGGAGTCAGTAGAGGTGGCCCTGGCCCTGCTCCTGCCCCTGGTCCTGCCCCTGGCCCTAGTCCTGCTCCTGCTCCTGCCCGGCTCCGGCCCGGGCCCAGAGGCGGGCGGGGGATCCGGCGGGGCCAGGGCGGCTGCCGCCATCAGGACGGAGATCGGGTCTGGTCGGGCCAGGTCCGGTCAGCGGCGCCCGCGGGAACAGGGAACGGGGCCATGATGATTCGCATCTTCCCCTACGGCGCCATCCAGTTCATGGCGTTTGAGCACTATAAAACATTCATTAGGACAAAATTGGGCATTTCTGGTCATGTGCACAGATTGATGGCTGGATCCATGGCAGGAATGACAGCCGTTATCTATACCTACCCACTTTACATGGCCCGAGTCCGACTCACCTTCCAGGTGAAAGGGGAGCACACATACACGGGCATCATCCACGCCTTCAAGACCATCCACGCAAAGGAGGGCGGTTTCCTTGGCTTTTACAGAGGCCTGATGTCAACTATCCTGGGAATGGCTCTATATGCAGGGGTTTCGTATTTTACATTCGGCACTCTTAAAGAGCGTCGGACTTACTCATGCTCCAACCCTTCTTGGCAGACCCTCATCCGATAATATCAGCTAGTTCTTCCATGTACAATAATTTGAGTGCAATATAAACGTAAGTAGAAATGTAAAGTAGGAATTCCTATTCTTTATATTAAGTGGTGTAAATTCTAAGAATTTCACCTACTGTGCTTAGAGTACTTTTTAATATTTTCTTATAAGCATGAGAGAAATGAGGGGAACAGTTCATTTTTACTCCTGGCTCTGCACTCAGGAATTATTCCTAGTGGTGCTTCGGGGATCATAGGGGATGCCAGGGATTGAACCTGGGTTGTCTGTGGGTAAGGCCAGCGCTTTACCCATTGTATTATGTCTCTGGCTACTAGGGTAACAGATCTGTCCTCAGAAATAGCATTTTGTTATTGGTAGTAAAGGTGAAAAAATTTGTATACCAAAAAAATAAATAATAGCACTATTGTAAAAAATATAAAAATAATAGTAGTTTGTTAATTATGGTTTTTAGACAATAGAAAATGAAGTTGAAACTATTATTTCTGCTTCACTTTTTATTTTTTTTGCCTAACAAATTTCTTACCATATCTTCACAAAAATTATATTAACTGATTTCATTTATAAAGTCTTTATTTAAAAATAAGTATGTAAATTTGTATGCTTTGTAAGTGTGCTTGCAGGTAAAGTCTAGAAATGCATGTGTTCCTGAAACTATTTTGCTTATTCTTTTGGGGGCTCTATTAGCTCAACAGTGTTATCAAATTTCAAGATACTTCAAATGTGTAAAGTAAGTATCTTAGCCTGTTACCAATAAGTGGGAGTAGGAGTAATTTTTTTTTTTTTTGGTCACACCCGGCAGTGCTCAGGGGTTACTCCTGGCTCCATGCTCAGAAATAGCTCCTGGCAGGCACGGGGGACCATATGGGGCAACCGGATTCGAACCAATGACCTCCTGCATGAAAGGCAAACACCCTACCTCCATGCTATCTCCCAGACCCGAGTAATTTCTAATAAAAATTTGCATTTTGTGTTGTCAAATTTTAGAATATTAAAAATAAATTTGAATTTCAAAAAAAAGAAAATAGACAATAGGAAATGTAATATAAATATTGTAAAAGCAATAAAAAATTCCTTTTGGAGGAAGACCTCTTGAGGTCTCAGTTATCCTGGTATGCCCAAGAAATGCTATAAAGGCTTGGCTGTGTGGTACATGAGGAATCAACCTATTCTTTATGGCACACCAAGAGCTACTTTTATTTTCCCTACAAATTTTCTTTTAATCAAGATTTTTTGGTTTGGTTTGGTTTGGTTTTGGGGACACACCTGGTGGCACTCAGGGGTTACTCCTGGCTCTGGGCTCAGAAATTGTTCCTGGCAGGCTCGGGGGACCATATGGGATGCTGGTCAAACTCAGGTCAGCCCTGTGCAAGGCAAACATTCTATCTGCTGTGTTATATAGCTCTGGCCCCTGTGGAGGGTTTTAGATCATAAATGAATGTTGGATCTTGTCAAAAGTTTATTATGTATTTACTGATATGTTCATATGAGGTGTTTATTTTTGCTTCTTTGTTTTGTTTTTGGACCACAACTTCTGGTGCTCAGTGGTTACTCCTGGTTCTGCATTCAGAAATTGCTCTGCTTGGGGGTGGGGAGGAGACCATATGAGATGCTAGGGAAGAAACTCAGTTTGTCTCAGCAGCATGCAAGACAAATGCCCAATCGTTGTGCTGTCATTCCAGCCCCTATTCATATGAGTTTTATTTTTTCTTTTATTCATGTGGTTTAGACAAAAAATAGTTAAGGAAGAGTAGTCTCTGATTACCTTGAAAAACTATTTGCTGTTAGTATAACAAGTAGATAGACAAACGGTCATAAAGGAATATTAGAATTTCTTTAAAAGCACAGGTAATTTGAGAATGACTAATTTAGACTCCCTCTCCCCTCAAGGAGACCAACATGTAAATTCCACAAAGAATTTACCTAAATAAAAAGCACCCTTAGCCAACAACAATTTCAGGTAAAATTTGAGCTTTTGAATAACAAGTTCCCTCCCACCTCTTTGCCCCAGCAAAGCAGTAGTAATCTTAAGCAATCTGTCATTTATAGGACCTTTCTGGAGGGAAGTAATGAGCACTTTTGCCTTTCTACTTAGGCCATATGCCGCCTGTACCAGACCCTAGTAATGTGTTGATAAAACTGTGACTGTGGATAGTTCTCAGCTCAATGCAGAATCTCTCAGTGGAGGACAAGGGATTTCCCAATTTGGACAACTATTTTTGGATACAGCCTGTGAGAGCTAACCGCCTTACCACTCTCCTTGGAGGAGTTCTTCAACATTCTGCCTTGTGCTGCCTTCTTAGAGCCTGTGCACAGCTCCCTATTCTTCCATAAGTCATTGCTCTCAATACATTTTGGGTAAGAGTTCTGTTCTTTTGCTAATTTCTATTTATCCAGAGTCTAAGAACCTGGGTATCTATAACAGGAAACCAATGACACCGAGTCATACTTTGTAACTACTTTGGTGTTGTTTAACTTTGTTTTATTTATTATTTATTTATTTGTTTGTTTGTTTTTTGAACCACACTTGGTGGCACTCAGGGGCTACTCCTGGCTCTATACTCAAAAATCGCTCCTGACAGGTTCAAGGGACCATGAAGGATGCCGGGAATTGAATCCAGGTTCATGCTGGGTCAGCTGTGTGCAAGGCAAATGCTCTATCACTATGTTATCATTAGGGCCCCGATTTTTAATTTTTTAAGCTCTGCACTTAGGAATCACTCCTGGCAGGGCACATGGTATGCAGGGGTGGGTGCTTGAGTCAGCAAAAAAAAAAAAAAAAAAAAGAAAGAAAGAAAAAGAAAAATAGAGAAAAAAGTAAATGGAAAAAAATGCCATAATATTAATGAAAATTTGAAAATGGTGAAAGCACACTAAAGATAGCAGATAAAATCTGAAAAATAAAGTTATCTCAATTTTGATGCAAAATATCATTAATTTATAATTCAGTAAGTTTAATTTTTTTAATTCAGTCAACATTCCATTTTAAGAGACTGATAGGGGAATTATAATGACATACTTTCAATTTTCTCCAGAATTATAGATAAAATGACAAAGATTTTTGCTAAAAATGTTGGACTTTCAATTAATAATTTATGTAACAATGGTATTTTAGAATTTCATTAACTGATTTTTCTTCAGTTGAATTAAAATTATGCATTATCAATTTTTTTCATATTTTTCTTTTTATATTCAGGATATGAAAAAACCCAAAATGTCTAATGCAGGTCAGTGAATAAAGAAGTTGTGTCATACATATAGATCAGAGTACTATGAAACCCTATATAAAGAAATTTGTGCTGCTTACTGCAACATGGATGGAACTCATGGTAAGCAAAAATAAGACAAGGAAGACAAATATCAATTGTTCTCACTCATTTGTGATATACATATATAAAGTCTATAAATCTGAGACCTTATTTTCGTATTCTCAAATATAACTTATCAATTAGGGAGTATTATTCTAGAACCATGTAGTTTTAATCATTATAGTTTTATAGTATTATTTTTAGTCAGGAAGATCAGTACTTTTCAATTTTTTTTTTATTTCTCAGTACTACTCAGAGCACTATATTATATTGATTCCATACAGTTTTATTTGTGGCATCCTAGTGTTTGATAGTCTCATCAGAAATTTTTATTATTACTGCAATGATTTTGCATAATAATTTAATAGGATGGTCATTTCAACAATATTGATTCTACAAACCCATAAACACAGAATATTCTTTCATTTACCTGAGATTCTCATCTAGATTAACAAATTGTTCATTGTTGTTATTATCAGGAAATTATAAATCAAGAAACAATGAGATCTCATCTCACATCACTGAGAATGACATTAATCAAAAAGATTAGAAAGAACCTACTGGTGGAAATATGGTTTGACTCAATCCTTGTTGAAAACAGTATAGAGTTTTCTTATAAAAGTAAGAAGAGAGCAGGGTCTGGGCAATGGTCTAGTGGGTAGGATGCTTGCCTTCTTGTCAGCCCAGATTCAATCCCAGCACCCATATGGGCCCTAAGCCCACCAAAGTCATGAGTAATCCACCAAAGTCAAGAGCATCACCGAGTGTAACCCTAAAAAGAATAAGAATAGAGCTCCAAGATACAAATATGTTCATTCAAAAAGACATTTATGTACAACTAATTTATTGAAGAATTGAGTATAATAGCTAGAATTTGGAATCAGCTCAGGTGTCCAATGATCGAAGAGTGAATAATTGAAGTCAGAGGAAAAGACCAAGTGAAAAATGAAAACACTCCTGAAATCAGTTGATAAAGCTTTTATTTTTATTTTTATTTATAGTTATTTGTCATTAAGTTTCAAGTATATACTATTCTGTATTTATCCATTTATCAAGTCAACTTCCTCCGGAAATCCCCTTCACATAATATATGATTGACTGAGAGAATGCAAGGCATAAAGGGTGAGATACATATATTACCCTTGATCTAGAATATAGGGAGAAGGACAGACCATGGAAGAAACCAAGGGTGGGAGTAAGAAAATATGGGTTGGAAGTATAGGCATAGAGGTAAGTGGTCTCAGGAAGTTTGGTGGTGGAGAGATGAGGTATATATGTAGATATACCAACAACACTGAAACTAGAAATCCAAACTACATTAACAATATTTTAAAATGTGCCTAACAAGAACTCTGGGTCTGGCTGTCCTTGAGAGATGACATTTAGTGTTACTTAATATTCAATTTCATCTTTATGTGCAGAAAGATGATCTCAGTTTATTTCATATCAAGGACTGACAGAAAAACAATTTATCATTGAATTTATCTTAATTTTTAAATATAATTATCTTACTGTTTTAGCATCTCAAATTCATAAATACATGGTTGAATCTCAATGTTTTATCTTTATGAGGAAGAAAACTCTTAATCATGCCACTTGACTAATCATGACATCTCCAGTGTCTCATGAGAAGAGAGATTTCCGCTTCATTAACTGTAGGAACATCTTTAAAGAAATAGATTAAAATCTGCAATAAAGCAAAGAATAAAAATACAGTAAAAATAAAATAGTACACCAAGTAGAGATTCTAATATAAGTGCAAACAAGACTACTTATACTATTGAAAATTCCTCACAGGATTATCAAAAATACGGAGAGAAACCATGTTAAACAGAAATATAAAAGAAAGAAATGCAATTCAACTGATAAAGGAAATGAACGTATACAAATAAAATAATACAGAAGAAAGAGACAAGCTCAATGAGTGAAAACAATAGCAATAGAACCAACACCAAATAATTCAGCAAATCCAAAGACAGTAGGTAACTAGTAAGTTTTGTGAAATATACAGCGATCACAAATTGGCTTTTAATGATCTGTTTTCTGGTAATTCCATTTGCTGTTTAGTTTCAATAAACAATATGGAGTAAATTTATGCATGTTAAGGAAGCAGGTTTGGGGCTGGGTGGAAAACTGGGACATTGGTTGAGGGTAGAAATAGTTTTGGAATATTGAATGTTTAAATTTCTGAAACAACTTTATAAACAACTTTGTAAATCAGTGTTTAAATTTTTAATAAAGGGGAAAATGGAGGTAGCCAAGCAGTGGAGAGGGAGAATAAAAATGACATAAATCTGGTGGTGGTAGTTCATAAAGTGGTAGTGGTGGAGGTGCATTAACTTGATACACTAAAAACATAATTATCAATGCTGTTATAACCATGATACTTCAACTACAATAACATTTAATTGGGGGCCCGGCGGTGGCACTGGAGGTAAGGTGCCTGCCTTGCCTGCGCTAGCCTAGGACGGACCGCGGTTTGATCCCCCAGTTCCCATATGGTCCCCCAAGCCAGGAGCGACTTCTGAGCGCATAGCCAGGAGTAACCCCTGAGAGTCACCGGGTGTGGCCCAAAAACTAAAAAACAAACAAACAAACAAAACACAAAAAAACACAATAACATTTAATTAATATTAAAAGGCAAACGTGTTATATCTAATAAATGCATATAAGCATATCTGGGATTAAAATAGTTACCATATTTTGAAAATTTAAACTAGAGTAGTGAAATCTAGATAACTACACTTGATGTGTTAGTATTTTAATAGAAAAGTATAAAATATGCAAACAGGTTGTTATATAGAAGGAAAGAAAGATCTGAAATAAACAAATATAGAAATAAAAAATTTAAATAAAGAATTAAAAAAGTGTTGGCCAAAATACTGAACTGTGAAGTTTTTAGAATATTATACTTAAATTTATATTTTAATTAAATTTATATTTATATTTAAATATTAAATTTAAACATAATGAAAAATGCTATTTGGGGATGTTTAGAATATATATAGGTGAATTTGTAATAATCAGTGATCCTAACTTATGTCAATATTACTTATCAAACTAAAAGTAAATATAATTTTTTTTGGTTTTGGGCAAAACCCAGTGATGCTTAGGAGTTACTCCTGGCTCTGCTCTCAGAAATCGCTCCTGACTTGGGGACCATATGGGACGCCAGGATCAAATTGTGGTCTGTCTTGAGTCAGCCATGTACAAGACAAACGCCCTACTACTGCTCTATCTCTCCAGTCACAAATATAATTTCATTTACAATTATTTTAAAATACTGTTGGAATTAATTTTTTACATTCACTCATTCCCGTTTATTAAAATATAACCAGAAGCATTGTGGGCTTGAGTGATATGTTCCAGGTCTCACACAAATGATTGGTAGAATCCAGCATTGAGTCTATGGTGTGTGGTCTACGGTCCTTTTTCATTTCTTTTGAATTATCTCTGCAATTCCACTGCCTGGGATTGTGCCATCTATTACAGAGAGAGAGAGAGAGAGAGAGAGAGAGAGAGAGAGAGAGAGAGAGAGAGAGAGAGAGAGAGAGACATATATATATAAAACCAACTGGAGTATCTTAATTGGGGGAAGGGTTAGATTAAATTAAGAAAACTTTAGAGATTGAGGAAAAGTATCTCAGCAAATGAGAAGCAAAGTAGATATGACTAGATGCTATCTGAGAACAAATATCAAGATAATGAGATTTCTTTCTTGCTAAATAAAAGGAAATGATCATTATAGCAGAGGACTCTGGATGATCTCTAAGTAAAGAGGATTTCTCTCTTTTTTTTGTTTTTTGTTTTTGTTTTTGGGTCACACCCGGCAGTGTTCAGAGGTTACTCCTGGCTCCATGCTCAGAAATTGCTCCTGGCAGGCACGGGGGACCATATGGGGCACCGGGATTTGAACCGATGACCTTTTGCATGAAAGGCAAACGCCTTACCTCCATGCTATCTCCCGGGTCCCGAGGATTTCTCTTGACAAGGCAGAGAGATAAATATTAAATCATCTTTCATGTGCTCACTTTGTTCCTGCAATCCTGGTAGGCTGATGTGGAGGTGGAGTAAACCCAAAATCTAATACCCCATTTCAAACAATTGCAAATTTCTTTTTTTTGTGTGTGTATGTGTGTGTGTGTGGGGGGGGTCACACCCGGCAGCACTCAGGGGTTACTCCTGACTCCAAGCTCAGAAATCGCTCCTGGCAGGCTCGGGGACCATATGGGAACCGGGGGATCGAACTGTGGTCCGACCTAGGCTAGCACAGGCAAGGCAGCAGGCACCTTACCTCCTGTGCCACCTCCCGGCTCCCTCAATTACAAATTTTTTTGTGTGTGTGTGTGTTTTTTTTTGTTTTTGGGTCACACCCGGCAGTGCTCAGGGTTTACTCCTGGCTCCATGCTCAGAAATTGCTCCTGGCAGGCACGGGGGACCACATGGGGCACCGGGATTCGAACCGATGACCTTTTGCATGAAAGGCAAGCGCCTTACCTTCATGCTATCTCCCAGGCCCCTCAATTACAAATTTTTAATAAAAGTTACAAAGATATTTATGTTTCAGACATACAATATTCCAACACTAATATTCTCCACCCATGAACCTATAATTTTTATTCATGATGCTGAGTTTAAGTGCAGTTATGATACTGACTGCGGATCTTTTATTTCTCTCAGTGAAAACAGATGGGAGTACAATTTGCTGTGTCCCTTAGGAAAACCCTCTTTTTTTTCTTTGCCTCTCTGGCCTTCAGTCAAATGCAAATAGAAACTGGATGTTGAGGACAAGAGAGGAGATATTTGCGTTTTAACTTTTTAAACTTCTCCTTGTCAGGTTAAGATTTGAACATGGTTTTATTGATTAATGTAAAGTGCCATAATCTACCTACCTGGTTCCCTTCCTACAACTATAGCTACCTAATAGCTTAAGTTTCAATTTTTCCTCAAATCTTTATTTATTTTTTTATTTTATTTTAGGCACGTGTTTAAAATGGTTATTGGTAGGGATTCATTCATAAACATACCAGTGCCAAACCCACCACCAGAGTGTCCACTTTCTCCGCCACCATTCTAGGCTCCATTTCTATAGAATTAACTCTCAAGTTTTAAAGCCAAAAACACTGGGAAGATGTGGGTCTGGAAGCAAGAGTTGATCTAGGAAATAATACACACACACACACACACACACACACACACACACAGAGGGAGAAACAGATTCAAGAATTTCAATATATAAACCTTCAGCCCCTAATAAGCAACAAGCTCCATGGAAGTTCAGAAATAGAAGAGAGCGTTTTAAAATCCAAGTATTTATTAGAAAGGAAGAGACCACACCCAGAGATGTGATTAGGTTGTCTAAACACCAATCCAAAGTGCTGCATTCAAAGATGTTTCTAACCATTGAGTAACAAGGTTTATACTGAATGGTATTGGATCAGATTAATCCTGCAATCCAATTAATCCCACACATTTTCTTTCTGCATCCTCCTTATGGTACAACTTCCTCTTTTTTTTTCAGGTCTATTTTGTCAAGGCCTTTTGTAATTACATCCATTAGTGAGTAGTGGTAACTATCCAGGTATTTTCCCTAAATTGCCCATTTTATATTGCCTCTCAATTTCTAATTTGCTCTTCCATTTTAGATCATCTGAGAATTTTTTTCCCACCCCATCTGAAAATTTTTTGTGGTAAACTAAGAACTACAGGAAAGAAACAAATTTCAAATATAAATAAAGTAAAACTGCTACTCACTACCACACTACATCAAATAAAATGATTCTCTCTCCTCCAGAGCTGGCTTCTGCCATTTTAATGGGCCTCCATCCACAGATTCTAAAGCACAGCCTCATATGTGATTGCATGACTGCTCTTCCTCAGATTTTATATTGCTCAGTTAAAGTTCCTATCACTAGATGAAGATGGATAGGAAAGAAAAAAGGCTATTCTCAGGGGGATTAACTACAAAGATTCACCCTCAACACAGAAGAAGCACAGAAAATTCAATGAGAAGAAAAATATACACCCCAAAATTTCAATAAGTTAATACACTTAGACAGTAGGCCCAACTGGCACTAACAAGTTTAGTAACTCATCAGGCAATGACTTTACTCACATGGGGAAAATGTTGAATGAGTTCAAAGATACTATTACACAGGTAGTCAGCAAAGTACAACAAAGTATGAAAGCTGAAATTAGAAAAGAAAGAGATGTGTTTTTAGAAATAAGTAGAAATGAAGAGTATGACAGGTGATTTAAAAAATCAGAGGACTGATAATCAACAGCAGCTGATGCTGTAGGTGGCTTTTTGACAATAGGGGGAAAACCCCTTTGGAAACCATTTTCAAAAAGGGAAGTGTGCCCAGACAAGTCTAGTCAAGTGTCCTCATCACAACACATAAAAAACCATTACTTTTTTTTAATAGTTTTTATTGTGACCAGAGTGAATAACAAATCTTTCATAGTAATATTAAAGGTACATAGTGGCAATGAATTAGGGCCATTCCTATCACCAGGGTTGTCCTTCCTTAACCCCTGCACCCAGCATGTGTCCCATATCTCTCTCCTTTGCCCCAAGAGTGCTAGTGTAACTGTTCCCCTCTGTGTATAGCTTGTTCTAGTGTTCTAGATAGGATATCTATTCTGTTGTCATTGACTTTGGGTTTGGTCTTTAAGTCTGATCATTTTTTATTTCCACTCAATGTTCATATGAGTGTTCATTCATTTTATTTTCTCTCTCAATTCACGAGGCAGAACAAGATGAGTCAAGTTGAGTGGTTCTGTTGGAAGACAAAAAATAGAAAAGAAAAAAAGAAGAAAAACATAACAAAAACCCAACAAACAAAACAATTTAAAATAGTAACTATCAAAAATAAAGCACCCAGCTGTGGGGGGAGGTCGAACCCCTTGCTGGTGGTCTGAGAGTCCAGGACAAAAGGTTTGGCGGATAAAACTATGATTATATATACCTCCATTTCAAAATCTTTGTTAATAGCAATAAAATACTGATGTTACAATGAAAAGTCAAAAGTTGCCAAATGAATATATATCAATACACAATCATAAAGCAACATTAACATGATTAAGAATCTTTCTTTCATATAGGTCTTTCTTTTTCTTTTTTTTT
>PVKC010019367.1:0-19157 GCA_004027635.1 Crocidura indochinensis
TTTTATTTCATAATGGTTCAAAAGTAAAATATATTCAGTTAGAACATCTATATTTTATTTGATTCAGGATACTTTCAAATTTTCCAGTAAAGTGTTCAATGTGTAGCATGACAAACTTTGTATATATAAAGGATTTTATTAGAAGATTTTGTCCAATTTTGAGCTGGCTTATGTTTTCTGTATACTCTTAAGGCATGCTCATTTATGCTGTTAGGTCAGCTATATTAAATGAATTTTCAACATGATATTTTTAGTTTATGATGGTTTTGTCAGGATAAAAGCCATCATAACTGATTGAAGAGCTAAAGTGAAATTTGGCAAAATTCCAATGCATTTCTGATGTTCATAAGTCAAGAGGAATGCCTTCTGTCTAAATCCATCATATAAAAGATAAAGCTAGTCTGATCACTTCTCTCCTAAAAAGCAGTTCTACTCTCTAGGGGATATTAAATATTTGAGTTTGTTTTGTTTAGTTTGTTTTAGTCTATATTTTGTCTTCATGATCACATCAGTATTATCTTTGGCATAGCAAAACTTGTACTTTATTACAATCTGTCTTTTCAATTATCCCTTTGTACCATAAAATTAGTTATTTGTTTGTTTGTTTGTTTAACCTTGGGCCACACCCAGCAGTTATCTCAACGTTTGCTCATAACTCTTTGCTCAGGCAAAAGCAATCTGGTGGGGATCAGATTATTGGGATCGTGGGGACTTAACCTGTGTCAGTTTTCCCATGCAATAAAATCACAATACCTGTTCTACAATTGTGCTGATCCCCAAATTTTGAAGGTGGTCATGTTCTGCTGTGCTCATTGTTTACTCCTGTCTCTGTACTCAGGAATCACTTTTGGTGGGGCTCAGATGCGCCACGTAGCATACTGGGGATCTTAACACATGTCAGCTGTGTTCAAGACTAGAGCTTTATCTAATGTACTATCTCTCTGCCTCCCACCACAACATTTTTTGAAAAATATAAATGTTGTGTAAACAAGAAACTGACTGTGTTTAATGCTTTTTAAACCACATATTTGTTTTTATTAGTATATGTTATAAAATACCATTGTCAGAGAACTGATGTTATTTTTTTGCACCGAATGAGGAAAATGCAATCACTAAGAATTTTTGCTTTTTGAAGACAATAAATATCTAACTATCCATCTATCAAACATTTTGTTTGAGTCTATGTTTATTCAAAATAAATTAGCAGTGCATATTAGCATATTTCTTTTATAAGATACTTTAAAACTTATGAATGATAATTGTATGGAAGCAAAAATACCCAAAATGTATTCATGTCATTCCAATATAGATGTGGACATCATATCTATTACTCAAGTATAGTGAGAGTTAAAAAAAAAAAAAAAACAATTATGGGGCCAGAGAGATAGTACAGCAGTGTTTGCCTTGCAAGCAGCTGATCCAGCCAACCACCAACAAGGTGGTTGGTTCGAATCCTGGTGTCCCATTTGGTCCCCCATGCCTGCCAGAAGCTATTTCTGAGCAGATAGCCAGCAGTAACCCCTGAGCATCACAGGTGTGGCCCAAAAACAAACAAACCAAAAAAATTACATTGCCCAATTTCACTAACTCAAGAGTTTGAACAAAGATCCAAATTTATCAATTTTTATATTCTGTCACTTTATTTAACTATTTGTAGTGATAAATACAATGAATTAACAATTTGATTAATAAATTTATTAAAATTCAAAGAGGAATGAAGCATGTTCAGTTGCTGCTTTTCAATTATCTGTCAGACACTAGAATAATAAATTTATTATTCATCAATTGACATTCATCAATGTGTTTCTTCTTTATGTTTTCTTTGGGACATACCTGGGGTGCTTAGGAACTATTTTTGGTTGTGTGCTCTGAGGAAACCTCAAATAGTCATTAGAAAGTCATTTGTGAAGCTGAGGATCTATTTATTTATTTATTCATTTATTTATCTATCTATCTATTTATTTATTTATTTGAAACTGAGGATTTAAACTGGGGCAAGGCACCTGAAAAGTCAATGATTTTTCTCCTATTTATCTCCAAACCAATATTTTGGGGCCACACATAATGGTCTTTGGGGAAACTTCTAACTCTTTCAGTGATCCTCTTGGTATTTAGGGATCACAGAAGGATTGAAATAATTATCAGAGTCACAGATATATTCATGTCAAGTTCTAAACCTTTTAACAATATATCTTACCTGTGTTTTCTTGTTCCTAGATCATGTAACCTTTCCTTAGCTTCTCTTGTCATCATTCTTCACTAACTGAAATCACTTACTGCAAGCATTTTATATTTATTTATAACTATCTCTTGATCATGTATTAATTTCTATATCCCATAATTTAAAATAATTATCTTTAAAGAAGGATAAAAAATATAGTATTTTTATTCTGAAAATGCAGAACTGAGCTCTTCATTTTAGGGACCATGCTTAACACTACTGACTGGATTTAATCTATTGGATTAAAACTTGGAAGCTTGCTACAAACAGTGGTGGAGTAAGTTATGGCAGAGAAGGGATCAGTATAACAATGCTAGTTGGTTAGAAATTATCACTCTGGACAAGATCTGGGTGCTGAAAAGAGATAAATTGATATACATGAAAACTTTCAGTAATTATATTGCAAACCACAATATCTAAAAGGAATAAAAGGAAGAGAGAGTAAACGATAGAAAGAGAGTGCAAGTGAGAGAAGAAAAATGTCTGCCACAGAGGCAGGCAGGACTGAGGGGAAAGGAAAGATAGGAGGTAAATTTGGAACATTGTAAGTCTGAAACTAAATCATGAACCACTTTGTAACTGAGGAAACTATATTATGAACAACCTTGTAAACATGGTATTTAAATAAAGTAATAAAGAAACCTAAAGACATACTGTTTCTTTTTTTTCTCCATTCATCATTACTCTTGCTCAATTTTCATAGAAAGTAGACACTAGACAAAATAATAGGCCCAAGGAAACTATTGAGTAGCTTGTGATTTTAGAAAAGTTAAAAAGTAAAAGCAATTTCTGGTGATAGAATAATTTGCATTTTGATAATTGTGTCTAATAATATTGAGAAAAGACTTACTAGATTCTGACTTATTTCCAAGAATAGAGGCTTCCAATTGGGACAGAAAATAGATGCAAACTTATTTAGTGGATAAGCGATGGGAATTTGAGATCTATTTTTTTTACATGTTCTCTGAAAAAACTAGCTCTAATGTTAAAGATAATATCCAATGAATATAAAATGGTATGTCATTTATTGGCTTAAGCACAATTTTAACTATTTATACTATTCTACTTGTAATATGCAAAGATGATTTATTTCATTTTTCACTTCTATTTGTAAAGGGAATAAAGAAAATTATTAGAGTCTAGAAAAACTGTATGAAGTTAAGGTGCATGCAACTGACAATTTTTTTGACCCTGATCACTAACAGATTTAGACCCAGAACCAAATAAAATATTGGAGAAAATTTATTTGAATAATAGAACAATACATTATAAAGACTAATTGATCAAGTAGAAATATGTCTAGAATATTGGGTGAATAAAAATATTATTTTTGTAGTTATCAAAATATATTAACTTTTAACTTTGAGTTTTAAATCTATTTGACCAATGATAGAAAAATATAGGTACAGGTTAAAATTTACAATTTGTGGGGCCACAGAGATAGCACAGCAGCAGGGTGTTTTCCTTACATGCAGCTGATCCAGGATGGATGGTGGTTCGAATCCCAGCATCCCGTATGGACCCCCGTGCCTACCAGAAGTGATTTCTGAGTACAGAACCAGGAGCAATCTCTGAGCACTGCTGGGTGTGACCCCCAAAACAAACAAATTAACAAAAGACAAAAAAAAAAAAACCCAACAACCTGCAAGTCATGGTTTCTTTTTTCATATATTATAAAAAAAAATCATGAATTTCAAGAGTCAGAAAGATACACTAAAGTTCCTTCTTAGCATAAAGTATAATGTTATAATTTAAGTTTGTCATATTAGTGTTGAGAAATTAGCTAACAACTTTTGCTAACTTTACTTGCTCTTAAAAGATTAATTGCTTAATTACTTGTGTCAAATAGAAATAGCTAAACATGTAATGCACAGCATTCATATAAGAAAAATTGGTTTCCACTTGAATATTTTGTATTACATTAATGTTTTAGCTTTTTAAAAGTTGCATTTATATGTAAATATTTTTATTTAAAATTTTCTTTAATTACTATTATCCAGTAGCAGAATGATTTTTGATATCACAAAACATTTCTAGATTGGTATGATGAGTTTCGGTAAAATGTTTGTACCCATGTTTTCTGATATAACAAAGTAATATATATGTTTATATGAGCTTCCAGTATAGATGGGGGCTAGAGCAGTGGTGCAAGTGGTAAGGCATCTGTCTTGCCTGAGCTCGCCTAAGACAGACAGCGGTTTGATCACCTGGCATCCCATATAGTCCCCCAAGTCAGGAGCAATTTCTGAGCGCATAGTTAGGAGTAACCCCTGAGCATCACTGAGTGTGGTTCCAAAACCAAAACAAACAAAAAGAGTCCATTAAATATTATGATTGCTAGTATTAAAATAATAAATTATTTTGGAATAGTTTGTCACAATTTGGTGCACGAAAGGTGCCATTTTGAGAATTATAATTTTTTTTTTTTGGTTTTTGGGTCACACCCAGCAGTGCTCAGGCTTCATGCTCAAAAATTGCTCCTGGCAGGAACGGGGATATATGGGGCACCGGGATTCAAACCGATGACCTTTTGCATGAAAGGCAAACGCCTTACCTCCATGCTATCTCCTGGGCCCCTTGAGAATTATTTTTATCTTAAAATGCTACCAATTACCTGAGAAAGTCATGTTTCTATTTAAATCTCATCCTTCCAAAATTAATAAATGTTTCCAAGTTTATAAAAAAAAAAGTCACTTTAATTGACAAAGTAGGTCAATGCCATTTAAAATTATAAGTATCTTAGTCTATGTGGATCCATATAGAAACTTTCAAATCTAAAACTTGACATTGTAATGGGAAAATTATCTTTATTCTGTCAAACTATTTCATAATTTCTCCTAAATAGAACCATGTGATTTCTTATTATTAAAAATATTTTAATGTTATATCACTAAAGAAAAATTCTGCTAACCTCAATGCTAAATGAAGTTTTTCTCTCTGGGGAACACTTAGGTAATGGTAGAGTTGCTGAAGAATTAAAAATATTTGAGAAAGCTGGTTTACTTACCCTGGAAAATACCTTTATTTCTTATACTGTTAAATTTCAGGCAATCTATGATAGTGATTTGATGTCTTAAAAAATAAGGTCACACCTGGTATAGAGCAGAGCCCAGGCTAGTTCCATTCCCCATTTGCTAAACCTTTTAATGGGATAAGCAAAACACAGATGCTGTTGTATTCATTGCTCTTCCTTCACACCACAGTTATAAGAACTTTATAAATATATGGGAATTGGAAACTGCCTGGTTTCCATTTCATAGATTAGAAATCGGAGAGTATTCAGTTAAGCTACTTGCCTATGTTATACAATAGGATAGCAAAGATGGGATTTGAGTGTAAATTTCTTTCCTAAGTGTATTGTTTTCTCTCCTGATCCCAGAAAGAAGACACCCACCTTCCCCTCTATGATACTCTTTGCTTCTTGTTTTTCTTTTGTTTGGTTCCATTCAAACAAAGAAACTAAGATCTTTCACCTCCAAAAGGGAAAGGACTTTCTGCATTTTTTTACCCATTTTTATCCATTATTTTGAAAGTCAGCTGCTATATAAGATCAAGTGTCACCCTAGATCTTATGGAATGCCAAACAATACAGTGTCATAACTATTGCTGATTCCTGGAAAGTATAACAGACACTTTCTCCTAAATAAAGAAAAATTGTGCTTGTTCTTGGTTCTGTTTCAGTTCACTAGTTGTGAATATTCTTTGGGGAATTGCTGGTAGAGAACAAGTTCCTAATCATAGCTACTATTTTTAGTTACATAAAGATTATTGTAGCTTGAAGTGGTATTCTTTTGTTCTGTCTAATGTCTTAAATGCAGTCAAAATCAATTAGCTCTTGGTACAACTATGTTAATCATTAGTAAAGTAGCATTGTTTTAAAGTTTATATTATGAGAATATGTCACACCTGTCATAGGGTAATGATATTTTTTTAGAAATAATTAATAATGTTATATGTGACCCTTTTTCTCTCCCCCAAAAGGATCATTTTAACTCTCTGATGGTTGATTCCAGAGGAAATTGATAAATAATTTTGCAATCCTTCCACAGATTTTTTAGAAAAAAGAAAATATAGCTACCCTCAGTTTTGGTTAAAGTCTATTCTAACTCTTATACTGGTCCTTGCAAAAATCTCTGTATCAATTTTAGCTCCAGAAAAAGATTTTACTCTAATTGTTGAATTGTACAATTGTTAATTATCAAGTGTCAAATGATCAAATGTCAAATTTCAACTGTCCTTGAAAACACTACTTATCCGTCTGCAATGGTAGCAGTATTGGTCTAGTTAAAATTCCCAAACTTAAAGTGTTGCAGTCTTTTCCTTCAAGGCGAAATTGTTATTTATAGAGGAAGTGAGTTCTGAACAGTGTCTTCTATTCATTTACACTTCCCTTATTATTGTAAATGATCTCATGAACTGAAAGGCAGCAAATTGTAATCTTGTTCAATCAATTCTACCTAGTATTCCTGGCTATACTTTTTCCTAGACAGAGGAACTGAAAGTCTGAGAATGAATAAATTTGTCCCTTGGAAAGTCATGATTTTATCTACTCTGTTATACAAATAATAAAGTATTTATTTTTTTTTGGTCCAAGGAGTACTTAATAGCAGTAAGACCCATTGCAATTTTGAAGTTAGAGGAATGCTTTTTTTTTCCTCTTCTGCTAGTTTTCCTTTCACTCCTTTCTCTCTGCCTTAAAGCTATGTCCTTAAAATCTTGATTTTTTTTTTTACAATTGCTTTTATGGGGATTTTTCTGCTAGGCATAAAATGCCTCTCTCTATGGGAAGTCCTTTGATAGGAGACAGCTCTTTCCATTTGTGCATTTTCTTTGACTTGCATGTAGTTTTCTCATTCAAATGTGAAGCTTATTATGTTCTAATGCAACTTCCTAGGCACTTCTTGAAAATGGATGTTATCGGGTTTATGCAAGGGCTCTAACATTTTAAGGGGAAAAACTGGCAATCTATGGCCAGAAGAAATAACTAAGGACATGAGTTTGATTGAAATCCTGACACAGATGTTGACAGCATAATTAAGATGATTAATTGGAAGTAAGAAAAGTATTTCAAACTTATTAGAAAAGTGATTAAGTCATACCATCAGACTGGACATGTAGTGGTAAAAGGAAATCAACTTTTTATATAGGCAAAGAGAAAGAGAAGGTGTTTAGTAAAATCATAACTTCTTTTTTTTAAGAGGTTGCTACAAAGCTAAAAAAGAAGTGTTTTTATATTTGTTTTCTGTGACTTTTACTGTCTTATCTAAAGCCATGGAGCAAATTTGTTGATGAAATTATGGATGATTATGCGTATGAAATTTGTAATCAATGTTTGCATACTCAAACACACCTAGCTGGGCTGTATTAATAAAAATAATTTCGCCCAACAAACATATTTTCACTTGTTTTCTGCTACTTAAAAGAAAATATAAGCATACAAAAAGACTGCAAAAGGGAAACCAGAGCTTGGTGCTATCTATGTTTATTCTGGCCTGAGAGCAATATTTGTTTTTAAGAATAACTTCATTTAAACATCACTATTACAAATATGCTTATAGTTGGGTTTCAGTTATATAAAAAAAAAAACCCTCTCCCGTCCACCAGTGCAAATGCTATGCACTTTTGTTTTTACTTCAAATATAGATTTTGATGACCAATTCTGCTGTCCTGCGAATTCTAATAAAGGAAACAATATCATATAGATTGTCCAGTTTATGAGTCAATGCATGGATTGTTAATGAGCATGGCAAGTCTTATTTTCAGCTTCTTTGCATAATCAATAAACTAAAATTCTCTTTAAGCTACTAAGAAACTCACATTTTATATTATGGAGTTGCAACTTTTCATGCAAAAGAAAGTATTAAGTAATAAAAGCCCCAGTGTCCTGCAAACATAACACATTAAGAGCTGTTGATGTGACTTTCTAACTAAAAAGGGGATGTGAAAAACGTTCTTGCCAGATTTCAGTATTTTCTTCTCTTTGTGTTCTCTAAAGTGTGGTGGCAGGTTTTCAGTTAATGCCTTTGGCTACATGAAAAAAAAAGAGTTTTACCAAGAATGTCGGGAATTCCTTTGGTGCCTCAAAAGAAATATGAGGACTTTGGAGACTGATGAGAGAGATGGAAATGGGAACACCATAAATTTTTATGCTAATACATACACTTTATTTTAATATGAGATCTGATATTGAAAACTTTTTTTTAAAGCTGTAGCTGTTTGGGCATTTTCAAATTAAATGCATTATAGTATTATTCAAGGGCAGATAGTGCATAAAAGCAATCATTCTACACTGTAATTTTTATATATGTTTAATAAACAGGTTCCATTTGTTGCATGCATACTGAAGTTACTAAGAGAAAGAATGTTTAGTGATCAGTTTGATTTAATATAATAAAGGAATACATTCTAGTACTTCTGTTTAACTACAGTTTTTTATTGTATAAATTTCTGATTAATACATTATCTTTAGTGTGTGTTTGTATGTGTGTGTCTCTGTGTGTTTTAGCCCCTTTGTGTGCTTATAAAAGTGGAAAAAGGGTTCCTTGGAAAAATGGCATTTTGACGAATCACAGGAAATAGTAAATTATGTGAATTCCACATATTTCCCAAGGCAAAGATTTTACTTCTGATATTCATGAACTAAGGTCTCAAGGGAGTTTAGATGAAATTACAATTTAAGTGGTTTACTTTGGGAAGTGTATAGTGTGAGAACGAATGAAAATTTTTGCATATTTCTCTAGACAAAACCTTTCATAGAGCCATGCTTAAGAAGAGAATACAAACTTTTTACACTAAACTTGCCTAATAGTATTAAACACAGAAACATTTACAATAATATTGGCCTCTAAAAAAGTTTAATTTGAACCTACATTGGTAATTTAACATTTTTTGAGCAAAACCATATGTACAACAAGTCAAGTTGACTATACACAATGTACATTAAATGATAATAAAATAAAAATGATCAGTGACTTGCAGGACTACAAGTAAAATAGGAAATTTAAATTTTTCTCACTATTCTTGCTTTCTTCTCATTTCATATCTTAGAGTTGCCTTGTCAATTAAACTAATTAAGGCTAAAAATAATTCCCCCAAATGGATATTGAATTAAAACACTTCAGGCGAAATTATTTTCAAGACCTTTAATCTATTCAGGCAATATTAATAATATGCAAGTGTGATTATATACAAAAGAAATGCCATAAAATGCTACAGTGTTCCTGTTGCATATAGTCAGCCAAAACTCTATATTCACTGTCTCCAGAAAATTAATGTTAATTTATGCAGTTCATCAACAAACTTTATTATAACACTGCATATTTGTGGTAGTCCTAACTTGTGGGAAATTTTAATTTAAATTCCACTCCAGCAAAAAAAAAGTCAAATTAAATCACCCCTTAGCTTTAAAAATATAAATATAATACAATCAAGGAAATATAGCCAATAGTACTATGGGTCCAATAGCAATTGGTAAAAAAATGAAAACCAAAATCGTTTAATTCCAATCTCTTCCTAATAAAGCTATTTAAAGAAGCAAAACAAGTTTGAATATAGTAGCCAAAAAGTGAATTTTCCATTCCCATTTTATAATTAATCTTTAATAAAAATATAAAAGAACATCAATGCAAATTGATAGCACAAGGAATTCTACATGGGAAAGACAGAAAAGTTCTTCTTTTCACCATTCTTTTTCTGCAGTTTGCTTCCTCTTTTGATTTACTAGCCAACTGACATACCCCCAATGTTTTCCAGGTAGTAGGGAGGGAAAGAAGAAATATGTCCAGTAGGTAAGTTCTTACTTGACTTCTGATTTGAGATGTTTCTCCCTTGTCTCTTCCTATGTCATGTCCTTCTGTGGGTACTTTGTATGAATTTTCAGTTGTCTCTGTTTTCTGTATCATTTTGCTTTGTTTTATTTTGGGGGAACACCCTTTGGCGTTCAAGAGTTACTCCTGCCTCTGCAACTCAGAATTTACTCCTGGCAGGCTCGGGAGACTATATAGGATGCTGAGTATCAAACCCAAGTCAGCCCCATGCAAGGCAAATGCCCTACTCACTGTACTATTGCTCTGGCCTGGAAGGATTGTTTAAGAGAAGGCACAGTGGGACAAAGTGTCTCCAACTTTTCTTGTCCTTACAGTAGTTCATGATTCTCTGGAGGTCAAAATCTTATCAGGGAAAATTGCCCTTCTCATTTCACTGATAGTTAAGTGCAACAGAGTCTATGTGTGCAGGCCAATCCCTCTTTCTCTCTCGTTCCTTTTTTAATTATATTTTATTATTATTATTGTTTTTAATTTTGGGGCTACGCCTGGTGATGCTCAGGGCCTATTACTGGCTATGTGCTTAGATTTCTCCTGGCTTTGGGGACCATATGCGACACCAGGGATCAAATCTAGGTTCTTCCTGGATCAACCATGTGCAAGGCATTTTCCAGCCTCTCCTTTTTTTAATTTTAGGAAAAAAAATCGCGATGCTATAACTGAAGGGCATTGCATATATATTTTGCTTCGTTTTAGTTCCCAGTTCTTGATCAGAATGATTATCAACTATTGTCATAGTAGTTGCTTCTCTATCATAACTGCATTCCCTCCACATCATTTCTATTATTTTGGGTATTATTATTCCCATACTATATGTTTTTGATATCCTGCAGTCGAATGTGATTATCTATGTCTCTCCTCCTTTTTCTCAATCAGTATCATGATACTATCCAATTCTATCATGTACAGACAACTTTATGACTTTATTTTTCCTAATAGCTGCACCGTAGTCCATTGTATAGATATAACATACGTTATTGTTTGTTTGCTTCTTTGTTAGGGGGCCACACCTGGCTTGCAGAGCTAGGGATTATTCTGACTCTGAGCTCAGAAATCACTCCTTGAAGGCTTGAGGGGACCCTATGGGATGACAGGAATGAGCTGGGTTAGTCGTATACGAGGCAAATGCTCTACCCACTGTACATCTTTCCGAACAATTCAGTCAGCACTGATCTTCCAAACAGTTTTTCAACAATTATTAGTTTCACATTTAGAAATGTATATATGCCATGAGTTACATTTTAAATTTGTGGTATTTAGTTCTGAATTTTCAATTTTGACCTCATATACTAGAAATCCACTGTATCTTTTCAAAAGCAATTTTTTTGTTTGTTTGTTTTGGGTCCACACCCCGTGACACTCAGGTATTACTCCTGGCTATGCACTCAGAAATCGCTCCTGGCTTCGGGGACCTTACTACATATTGTATCTGTTCATTCACTAAAATATTTGGTGTGATGTACCTTAATTTATTCATTTTGAATAAAGGATATAATAATAGACACTTTTACATGTGTACCTCACATTTTACATTTTAACTTACTATTAAAATAGCACCTGCTATATTTTGTACATTTAAATAATAGTTTATAGATATGGCTCATTTATAAGATTATACTATAACTAATAATAATATTCATGTCATTTCTTGCAAAATAAGTATAACACCTGAAAATATTGATACATTTGTCTCTAAGTATGACTTTTTATAACTTTTTTATCTGATTGAATCAAATAATATCTACATAATATACAGCTACAGGGGCTAGAGCGGTGGCACAAGTGGTAGGACTTGCTAATGCTAGGCTAGAACAGATAGAGGTTCAATCCACCGGTGTCCCATATGGTCCCATAAGCCAGAAGTGATTTCTGAAAGCATAGCTCAGAGTAAGCCCTGAGCATCACCAGGTGTGTCCCAAACACCCACCCCCAAAATACCACTATATACTAAATATCATATATCATTCAAGTTAAGTTTGATATAATGGACAGGGATTTATTTCTCCATTAATCCTAATGGTGACATTTGACTGTATGTTTGAAATGAGTTTGATATACATAATGTAGATTTTTATATTATGTGCTTGATATCAATATTGTACTTAAAATATGTCGTATTTTGTATTGATTGAGAAATATAGATTTATGACATCCCCATTTGCTTAAATGCTTACCTGTATATTTGCTTTACTATAGTGAAATGATTTGTTCTTTTTAAAATTAAGATATTTAAGTGTGTGAAAAAGAATATTTTGAAATCATATTATATTCTGCCTTCTAAAAATAAAAAAATCCTAGTAGTACTGTTTAATTATTCATCATGGGTCTTCTCACAGCAAATCAAATGGAATTATGTTTCTCACTTGATGATTTTGTTAGTGGTACTAATATTCATAATTTAAGAAACCCAAATTAACCAATAATGCTTTAATACAATGTAATTATTGCTTGGAATTTCAACTGATGTGCATTTTTATTTCAATGAAATATATTATAAACTCAGAAAAGATGAAATGAGACATATTTAAATACCTACGTATTTTTATTAACAAAATGCCATTAATAAAGTATACTGATTTATTTAGGTGTGGTTCAAAATTTATTAGAAGTTGAGGTCTTTATTATGATTCTACAACATTTGAAACCTTTATTAAACCAAGTGCTATCAGATACAGATTTTTTACCAGAAATTCTAGCTTCCTCTAAAAATGATAGTAGTGAGGGGATTTTAATTTAATTTGATTTATAACTTACATACATACAGGCTAAAAGTCTTAGAAAATATTCATTACAATGGCCTTTGGAGTCAGAGAAATATTGTGAAGTTTAAGGAGCTTGCCTTGCATGTATTCATGCTGATTCAACCCCTGCTACCACATATAGTATCCTAAACTGATAAGAGTGATGTTAGAGAACAGAAACAGGCGTGAAACAATAACCAAAACAGTTTGGGGTGATTTGGGTCACACCTTATGGCACTTGGCTCTCAGGGGTTACTCCTTGTTCTGCACTCAGAAATGTCTCCTGACAGGATCAGAGATATTGACATAGAGGATACTGGGGATCAAACTCAGGTCCATGCAGAGTTGGCCGCATGCAAGGCAAACTCTCTACCCTGTACTATCACTCCAGGCCAAAATTTTATTAATTAATTGATTAATCTTTAATATTTCATAATGTTATACTTTCATAATATAATTTATAATGCTGATAGAATCAGAAAATACTTCTGTATTAATTATTTGGTTGTTCTTCCTTTCCCTTTAACCAAATGTATATTAGAATTGCTCATTTTTGCATTTCATATGTTTACATATGAGTTTCCAAAGTCACTTTATACCTACAACTATCCATGGTTTATAAAAATAAACATTTATGTTATCAAGCATAACTATCTAGCAGACTGTATTCTTGATACTAATAACACATAGTCTCCTTTTCTGACCTGTGTTACTTGTGAATATAAATGTGCATGTGTGTATCTATATACATATGTATGTCAACTACATAAAAATATCAAATTTTGGGGTAAGTTTGTGCGGTTAAAATGAGATGGATGAATAATGTTATTATTGGACAGTGTCAGATATCGCAATCATGATGCATTCATTGCCAGCAGCATGATATCTGGCAAAATGAATACCGATGAAGAGGAAGTATTTATCCATGACTAGTTCATGTTTAGACATTGTGAGTGGTAATGTCTTATTGTAGTATCACTTGTATCCACATATATCCCTATTACTATAATTCCAATTTCCCTATTAATATAACACTCCCTCTATGAGGTTGTACTCTTAAAACATTAAACAACTTTCCTCCTCAACCTTTGCAGAACTTTATGAATTAGGTAGTTTTTTTTTTAACATTCTATTTTATGACAGGAAGTTGAGGCAGAAGTTTTTAGAATATTTGTTCAATGATATACGGCTTGTAACTTAAAACCAGGATTTGAATCAGACAGTTTGATTCCATAACCCATAGACTTATTTACAATAGGACTGTCCCTTTCTTCAACTGTGCCATAATTATTGCTTAAATGATATGGTCTCCTGCCAGACTTCCTGCTCTCTGAAAATGGAGCCTCTTCGATAATGCCTACCTTTTACTCCCAGTGTTATCACAATGTCTGGTTTGAATTAGGAGACATAAGACTGCTTTTATTTTGTAATGCAATTAAAATAAAAATCTTGTTTCTTTAATACACTTTTCCTTAGGCTGCTCTAGTAAGTAACTTTTATCATAAATTTTAAAGATGCTTGGTTTTAGCAAAGACAACCTATAATATTTTTATGCTAAAGATATGTCTCCACCATATGTCTTACCTAGGCTATTGCTTAGTTTAGGTTGTTAAAACAGTAACGATATATATTAGAATTTGTACCCACAGGTCATTACTAAAATGTGGAGCTTCCCAATGACATATTCTTAATTTTATATTCCTTAATTTAATATTTTATATTGAGATTTCCCAGCAGTGCTCAGAAAGACCAGGGTTCACTCCCAAACATTCTTGGCTAATGTAGTTGTAAGTTAATGTGATGGACTGAAGATGCAAGACTGCTCACTTATGTCTGTTGAGCTATTGCCAATGGTGTCAGATCCAGGCAAGTTCACTACCAAGCATGGGAGGAATGACTTTGGGTGGGACAGGAAAGCAGAGGAAGAGTTCTTCAAGTTCAGAACTAAACTCTCTGGGAGTGCATTCAAGGAGACAGCTCATTCATTATAGGTGAAGGTAGGGTACATATAGAGGCCTAGTCAATAAGATGTGCAATCTGGGGTGGCCTCTACTACATGAGTGTATGTTGAGACTTCTTTCAGGGATGTGGTGAGAGTTGGCTTTAGAGGGGCCTTCAGTGGTTTCTTTAGAAGGGAACCTTGTCCTGCTTTGCTAAGCCTAGCTACATTGGCAGTTCCAAAGAGTCCTGACCACTCTGGTCATGTCAGGGGCTTTGAGGGGACCATGTGGTACTAAGCATCAAATCAAGACACCTCAAGCATGTCATTTGCTTTAACCTTTACTAGCTCTCCAATTCCCTTCTTTATCCAGTATGTGGAATCTTACTAAAAAAGAAATGAATCTTGAATGAATTCATTTTATGTTTGTTAACACTTCTTTAGTAAGGAAACAGTTGCCTATTAGTTACATCTCAGAAAAACAGAGTTCTGCATATAACATTAAATCTTCAGTGGTCCTCAAACTACGACCCACGGGCCACATATTGTATTTGTTCCCGTTTTGTTTCTCCACATCAAAATAAGATGTATGCAGTGTGCATAGGAATTTGTTCATAATTTTTGTTTTTACTATAGTCTGGCCCTTCAGTGGTCTGAAAAGTTTGAGGACCCCTGTATCAATAATTACACAGTAAGCACCTTTGCTAATAAAATCAGCATTGAAGCTTTGGAAAGTTGGCGCATCTTTTTTTTTTTTTTATAAAGGGAGACACCAAAATGGAAATTATACTGAATAATAATTTGGGTAAGAATAACTTAACATATAAGTTGATGTGTCTTGATAAAATTATAAATATTCATAATTCATAGGGCAAACAAAATAAAGAACGCTCTCCCTACAAAACTCCGATATTACTCTTCCAGCCAATATCCATATTCCTTCTCTTCAACTTCTCTCATATAATTTCTACCTTAATACTTTGATGTTGACTGAATTTCATGTCAGCCTTCTAGAAACAGTAGTAACTCAAAACTAGTATAATCCTGATTTGTTTTATATTTTCCATGTTAATGCATAGACATATTTTGTACTGTCTGATAAATGCAAATGATTTCACAATTGTTGATGACAGGAATATAAGAATATTTTCAGAGTATTCTTGAAAAATAAGTCTCATACTAATAGTGTCTCCTCCCTCATTGCATAGCTTCTTTCTTAGAGATAACCTCTGGTGTATGTGGTTTCATAGGTTTGCCATTAAAGTAGTTATGGGATTGTACTTCTATTGTATGTTTTGTTGTTCTAGTGGGAGATTCAGTGACACCCAGCTATTGGTTAAATCAGACTATAATCCCAGTAAAATATTTTCTGTTGATTTTTTTTTTGTTTTTGGGCCACACCCGGTGGCACTCAGGGCTTACTCCTGACTATGCACTCAGAAATCTCTCCTGGTTTGGGGGACCATATGGGACGCTTGGGGATTGAACGTGGTTCGTCCTAGGCCAGCCGCATGCAAGGCAATTGTCCTACAACTGCGCCATTGCTCCTGAAAAATATTCTCTTAAGGCAGTTTATTAGGCTGAAGGATATTCTGAAGAAATATCTTGATTTCAGAGAGCTTGGCTAACTTCCTTTCTCTTGTCAAGATAGGCCAATATGTTCATGATTATTTTGTTAAGTTGTTGCTGAATATGCATATATAAATAATGTTAAACATAATTGTTAAGTGAATCAATTTTCTTTAAGCTTAGTGCCCCTTATAAAATGTTGATTATTTGAAAGAAATAAAGGGGGGGCAGAGCGATAGTACAGCAGAGAGGGTGGTTGCCTTCAAGCGGTCTACCTGGCACGCCATTTGGCTCCCTTAAGCTTGCCAGGAACGATTTCTGAATACAGAGCCAGGAATAAACCCCTGAGGACAGCCAGGTGTGGCCCCTAAAGAGAAACAAAACAAAACAAAACAAAAATGTGGTTATTTGGGGCTCAAGAGAAAGACAGGAAATAGGCTGTTCTCCTACACTGATTATCTCTACTACAGATGTCTGCACAGTATCTCTTGGTGTTACTTTGGATGTCCCAAAACACCACAGGGAAGTTCTAGTGAACCTAAGCACTGTAGTGCCCCAGATATGTTGCATCCTCAAGTAAGTTATCAGCCACTTGACAAGTGTCACTTTCAGAATTTCCTGAGAGATAGTCACCCAATAAAATGAGAAATTTGTACAAAATATTCCTGTGAAAGGTATTAATAATTTACAGTTAATAATGATGATATGTTGTAGAAATCTTGACATTGAGCACCCAATATACACTAATCTGATCAGATTGATAGGTCAACGTGTGCCCCCATCACTGCTTCTTTCCTATTTGATAGGGCCCTGAAGGTTTATTTGACAAATTTTCAGACCAATTGGGGCCCTACCCCCAAATTCATTTTTCTCTGGCCACATATGCCCCTATCATCTTTGTTGAGAAAGCCTAACATGAACAAGCTTCCTGTTGCAGAGATCATCAAAGCATGCTTTGAGCCAGTGAGCCAGATGGTGAAATGCAGCCCTTACCATTGGAATACATTGTAACACATCATAAATACATCATAAATATAACAGACTTATTGGTGATGTGGTCCCCAAAGATGTGAGTGCTGCCATTGCAACTATCAAGAGCAAGTGTACCATCCAGTTTGTGGCCTGGTGTACCACTAGCTTCGGACTACCACAGTAGTTCTTAGTGGGGACCTGGCCAAAGTACAGAGACGTGTGTGCATGGCGAGTAACATCACAGCCATTGCTGAGGTCTGGGCTTGCCTGGACCACAAGCTTGGCGGAATTTATGCCAATTGTGCCCATGTTCACTGGTATGTGGGTGAGGACATGGAAGAGGGAGAGTTCTCTGAAGCCTGTGAGGATGTGGCTGCCCTTGAAAAGGATAATGAATAAATTAGTAAAGATTCTGTTGAAGGAGAGGGGGAGGAATAAGGGAAGGCATACTAAAATCAAAATGTAACAATGGTGCTGCTGTTACAAGGAAGCTTATTCTGTTTTAAATATTAAAATGTTGTGGCCTGGTCATTTAATTTGTATGTAACATTGTATACACATATGTAATTACTGACCTATACTTTTAAATCATGATGATCTACTACAGATATAAGTTGTGCTTGCTCTGTGAGTGGTTTGAATAAAGTTTTTGCTGTATTAAAAAAAGAAATTTTGAAGAAATAAGTTTTGCTATAATAAAGAATACATTAATAATACAGTAGGTAGGTCCTCTCCTTGCATGCAACTGACCTAACTGATACTTAAAATCCCATATGGTTCCCTAGGAATTACCAACAGTAAATGTTCAATATAGAACCATGAAAATAAATAATAGATTGCTTCTTTTTGGGGGGGGGATAATAGAGACCATTAACATTTATGACAACTTCAAGCACCTCAAACAGTGAATAATTATTGAAATGTCTAATAAAGCTAGTTATTTATGAAAATATGTTATTTAAATATGGAATCACATATACTTATGTATATATGTATTTTTACAAAAATTAGTTGTTTAATATATGTATTAATGGTTGAAATAAATGAAACATCTTAATGCATAAAAATACACATATATCCACTGAGTTCTAAAACTGGCCAAATACACTTTTATATATTACATTCTTTTGTTTTGTTTTGGTTTGGTTTTTTTGGGGGGGCCACACCGGCAGCACTCAGGGGTCACTCCTGGCTCTACGCTCAGAAATTGCTCCTGGCAGGTGTGGGGGACCATATGGGATGTTGGGATTTGAACTGCTGTTCTTCTGAGTATATATTACAATCTTAAATCACAGTGGCACTTGTGTTCAAGATTCTACAATTTAAAGTAATTGTATAAATAAACCATGCAACATAGAATCATTTTCTCAAATTCATTTCATTAAATACATTAATAAAGCTATAAAAATATGTTGTAGTCAGTCATAAAATTAAGAAATGTATGTGATCTGATATATGTCACCTCTGATACGTTACTATTCTACCCCTGTATTGAAAATTTTATACATGCTATCGTGATTTAAGACTAATATCAGTAAGTTTTTCATAGGAATGACAGCACATCTCATAATAATTTTAGTTAAAATACAGTATTTTGGAATAAATCCTTACTATCTTGGAGTACTTTCATGAACATTAGGCTATACAAGCATTCAAAACTTGGTAGCTTTTCTGAAATGTGAGTCTCCATCTCATATTTAATGGGAATTAACATTTATATATTGCATTTCTCTACACAGGAATGCAGTCATGTTATCCTTTTGCTACAAGATAAAATTGTAAACTTCATTGGTATTTCTTGATTCCACATAGATAATCATTAAAATCTGTAAACTATCTGGTATTCATTAGCATGTCTATTCACTGTTATAAAAGTGGCCAAAATACAAGGA
>PVKC010019368.1:0-19044 GCA_004027635.1 Crocidura indochinensis
CCCTAAGTGTGCCAGGTGTACTCCTCCAAATTTACATAAAATAAAATAAAATTTTATTTTGCATGAGTTGGACAAATTTTAAGTGATTGATAACCATATATGATGTTAGTCATCATATAGGCTAATGCAGATTATACAACATTTCCTCATCACAAAAGTTTTCTGGAATTGTGATTTGGAGTTTAGTAACTCAATAAATTCCTTGTGACTATCATAGTGAGAAGACTGGGAAAGGATGTGCCCCAGTGGAGTTAGTGAGAAAAACAAAAATGAATTTGAAAGAATTGGGGGAAGAATCTATCCTGAGTATATTGAAATAAAAGCAATGAGTCTCTGAGACTAGATGCTGCAGTTGTGTGTCAAGAACTCTGCCAATTACAAGACTGCATTAAAGAGAAAGGACCTACACAGTGAGGGAAACCACATTAAGGTGCTTCTGAGCCAAAAGTACTTAAAGACACTGCAGAATTTACAAAAGCCAATATATCATGGAATGGAGACAGTTCAAAGAGAGTCGGAGTTTAATTTTCCAGTACCCCTGGAGATTCCCAGACTACCAGTAGTGGCCCAGCAGCTTTTCAGCATGAACCAGAAGCAGGCTCTGAGCACTGCCAAGTATAGGCCAACAATCCAGTGCAAATTTTACTATGTCAGCAAAATAATTTTCCTTTTGGTCTGTGCTTTTTTGTTTGGTGGTGTTGTTGATGATTTTTTTTCTGTATCTCATCTAGTGGTGCTCGGGTCTTACTCCTGGTTCTGGGCTCAAAAAGTCACTCCTGCATTCAAGGGAACAAATGGAATACTGGAAATCAAACCCAGATTTGATATACAAGGCCCTACCTTCTATGCTATCTCTCCAGCCCTTATTCAGTCTGTTCTGCTCAGATTTATCAAAAAAGTAGAATGACTGCTATATATTATATATTACATGTATATAATATACATAATTGAAAGCAAATTAACTGAAAAGCGGGTGTTTATTTCTTTGATACCAACATAGAGGCTCAAATGTGACTTGAAGGACATAAAATATGATTTTTGAATCAAAATTGGTAATTCAAAAGGTTACACTTAATTTTATATTGAGTGTTTATTATTTTACAAAAAAGATTTAAATATAAATGAGTTACAGACATTAGCCGTCTGTAACAGACGGCTAATGTCTGTAACTTAAATGATATAGTTTATTTTCTGAAAAGCTGTTAGCAAATCAGTCAGAATAAGTTCTTATAAATTGATAGCACCTTAGAATCAGAGTATAATAGTTACATATATAATTAGGGCAGGACAATAGTATATTTAATAAAACATCACATAAAATGATCTCCAGATATGCTATATTAATAGATGCACAAGCATAAAATGATTTTCATAGACTGCTTAATGTGTCTTGCAGTTGGTTATGGTGTAGCCTGTTTTCATCTAGTAAATGCATATGTGGCTTATTTAAAAAAATTTTTTTTTGTTTTTTGGGTCACACCCGGCAGTGCTCAGGGGTTACTCCTGGCTCCATGCTCAGAAATTGCTCCTGGCAGGCACGGGGGACCACATGGGGCACCGGGATTCGAACCGATGACCTTTTGCATGAAAGGTAAATGCCTTACCTCCATGCTATTTCCCGGGCCCCTATTTTTAAATTTTAAAAAATGTTTATTTGGGGCATCATCACAATACTGTAACTGATGTATATAATGCATAATACATTCCAGCACCATATTTTCCACCAGAGTGTCCACTTTCCCTCTATCACTGTCCCCATGCCCTCTCTGTCCTTTCTTCCTTTTCTCCCTATGCTTCTTATATTCAGTAGTATTCCTTATGATGATACAGAAGGAATTTTTATTAGAATTTAACATTACTAAAATTTTAAACTATTATGTTTTATAGCTTTTTTGTTTCTTGCTTCCAATTTTGTAGTCAATTAATTAAATATATCTTGAAGGTCAAGATACGTAGTTTAAGAGAACAGAAATGAATAGATAAGGAGATGTAAAATCCATTTGTGAACATTAAATTTTAAAAAGTGCTTTAATTTCAGTATAGGTCTTTTCAACTATTTTAAAAAAAAACCTCTAATACAGCTATGAGAAGTCTCTGGCCCTTAGTTGAATTTCCCACTTTCACTTTGATGGCTTTAGCAGCAATTGTTTTATACATATGCTTCCAGTCCATCTACATCATAAACTCTAGTTACTAAAATGAAAAGGCCAAGACAAACTGTAGGGAATGGGTCAGTAATTGAACTGTTATTCTATCATAGTTCACAAAATCATGATATCTCTTATATCACATCTATTCACTGGACTGACCAGGTAAAAGACTGCCCATTTTCAGAAAAACTCTGTCAGGAATCAGTGGGAGATAAACAAAAAATACTCTGAGTCAACATGCTGACAGCGATTGGGTGGGAGGGGGACAAATTTCACCAGTATTTAGGTTATATACAAAGAACTATCACATCTCAGACTGAATGAAATATAATGCACCTGGAAAAGTGCATTGGGTTTGAATTCAGTTCCAGAAATATGTAGAAGATTGGAGGGAGTTAAGAGAAAATTTAAAAAATGATGAAGTGACTAGGGAAGTTTGGGGTTGGGGAGATGCTTAGGGAAAAAAAGATTAAAGCAACCAAATAACTTTTAAATTTGGCAAGATAAAAGCCAAAAAATATATTAAAATAGAAACTACAATATTCAAAGCAAATGGTTTGAAATGGCAAAAGGATAAAAAAAAAATGGCACAAAAATATAGGTAAACCTGAAAGGCCAAAATTCTCAGTACGCATACAAGAAAAAATAAAACGAACAAAAATCTTGGAGAACATTCTCTTAAGGACTCTATAAGAAACTTTAAGTTATTGGAAATTTACCTCAGGTATAAGTGTTAGAGGAAGGCGATTGTAAAAAAAAATTAATAGTGTACTATGTACCATTTAATATTTGTATAGCCTTATTATTAAAAAAAATTCCAAATTTATTTTGAATGAGTATTTTCCTTGCCATGCAACATTGTTTAAATCAAACTTTTAAAGACCCCATTATTATGCAGTTTATCCTGGGATCTCTGCAAATCATAGAGGAGAAAACAGTTTTTCATCTGCAGTTTTCCAAAAAATAATTCAATTAAAAATAATTTTAAAAATCTGATATCCTGCCCACCAGGGTTAATAACTTCAGAGGTGTCCAACAGATATACAATAAAAAAAACTTTAAATGTTCTTTTTATTAAGCTTCTTATGTCTTTTTCCATAGTTAAACCAAGATAATTGTTTTGGGGCTAATTTCTGAGGCTACTTAATAACACCTCCTGCTAGATTTCTCATGTAAACTCAGCAAGAGGAAACATCTATGCTAATAGAAAAATACTTTTGTTCATTTTACAGCTTAAACTCACACTTTTCTTTACAAAAAAGATCCTTTTGCTTGAGTTTGGTAACCAACTGCATTGGGAAGACTGAATTAAGAGGTGAAGCCGACTATGCAATAAAGTCCTCACTCTGTAGCAAAAATGTTAAATAAATTTTATTATAGCTCATACATTTGAGATAATAAAATGGACACAAAGCACTTCAAGTCAACAAAATAATAAACAGAATAACCTGTAAATTACTTGATATATTTTTAACATTTGGTCACTCACAGGAATGAATTTGCATTTCTTCTTTCACATATATATATATATATATATATATGTTGGTTTTTGGGTCACACCCGGCAGTGCTCAGGGGTTACTCCTGGCTCTATGCTCAGAAATTGCTCCTGGCAGGCACGGGGGACCATCTGGGGCACCAGGATTCGAACCGATGACCCTTTGCATGAAAGGCAAATGCCTTACCTCCATGCTATCTCCCGGGCCCCTCACATAGATTTTTTTAAATAATGTTTCATACCAATAGTTCATAGCTCTATAGGTTACTGCTAATGTGTGAACATGAACTACAAACAGCTTGTCATATATTAAAATTTAGGAAGTGGCAAAGCTTGCATTATTTTTCCCTTAGAAAATAGAAACTTTTCTTCCTTTTAATATACCATTCCTTCAGATTTAAAAGGAAGCACACATACCTTATAATGGAAATACCAGAGGGATTTGCTTTTGTAATGAACTATCCATAAAATTAAAGCTATTCATATTAATCTATAATTCTTAAATATAATTTGTGGTGACATGTATGGGTAAATGTGTTTTCAAAAGGATAGTCTCTAGAGACAGTATGTTTTTGGATTTCCAAATGGATTTTTTTTAGAATAGTCAATGACTATAACAGAAACAGTCAAAAAATATTATGTAGCACAATGTATAAAATGGATTTTTTTTACCTTCTATTATTGTCATTTTAGTTCCATATATTGTCTTGAGTTTGAAAATAAAATTCCCATTAGTGTCAATGGAGAATCCAGGCATGAGGTAAAGAAACCCAAAACTTTGGCAACAATGACACAATTCTCCAAGCCAAGCAAGAATGCTAACAAAATATGCATTTCAAATATAAAGAAATCTGGTGATCCATTATTCCATTAGTGTAGTTGAACTTTTCAAGAAAATATGCTCATCTTTATTCTGGGATGACTAACACACATGAAATAGTCCCTTTGGTATATTTCATACTTTTAGGGAAAAAAATAAAAAGAAGTGTATTGACATTTCACCTCATTGCCAAATCAAACAAATTGTCATATGAACTGATTCTCACTGATAGATGAATTTTGATGGTGAGATGCCAAAAGATGATGCATGTATTACTGTTAGTTGGTCTTTTGGCAGTTATAGAGTGCTTTTCTGCAAAGAAAAACCCAGTTTTAGAGTCCTGTGGCCTATGAGGACGCTCACTAGTGATTGATTTGAGACTTGTATTTTAGAATGCTGATCTCTTGTGGAGTTTTCAAATATACTGTAGAAATAAACACCAGAAACACTAGTTTTCTAGACATAAATGCTACAGAGCTTTATGCAGTCCTAACAACTTAAGAGAAATAGCTAAATGAAAACTTGAGGAATGTGCCCATCCAATGATAATAAACAGATTTACAATTAATAATAATATTGGGTATTTACTCAAGCTTATAGTGATGAATATACACGTGCTGTTTTATATAAGTCTCACATATGATCTCATGGAATAGGTCTATTGTACCCATTTAATAGATAACAAAGTTTTGATTCAAAAACTAGTAGCTCTAGGGGCCCGGGAGATAGCATGGAGGTAAGGCGTTTGCCTTTCATGCAAAAGGTCATCGGTTCGAATCCTGGCGCCCCATATGGTCCCCCGTGCCTGCCAGGAGCAATTTCTGAGCATGGAGCCAGGAGTAACCCCTGAGCACTGCTGGGTGTGACCCAAAAAAAAACCAAAAAAACAAAAACAAACAAAAAAAAACTAGTAGCTCTCAAAATCAAAAGCTTTAGCAGAAGTTGGATTTGAAGTCATGTTCAACATTCTTAACTACTTTAAATAATCCCTTCCTTTCATCCTCCCCATCAATTCTCATACACACACATAAACAGTAATTTGAGTACATCATTTTAGAATGTACATTGGCTTTTGTGTCTCTACCCTTTATGTTTTTGTGGGGTTTTGTCCTGATTTAATTTAGCCTTACCTTCTGATGTTATTGTTGCTGATATGATATTTTGTATGAATTTATCAATTGTAATTAGTTATAAGGCTTTATTTTTCTTCCAAGATATTTTTCTTTAAAAATGCTGAGCAGGGCCAAGAGACTCTTTACATGGGTTAAAGTGCCTGCTTTGTATGCAGTTGACTCCTGGTTTAATGCTTGGCACTGATTCTGAGCCTTTGACCACTGCTAGGAGAGAGACTCTAATACAGATTCAGGAGCAAGCCTTGAGCACTACTGTGTGTAGACAAAAAAACAAAAAGCAATGAGAAAATTAAAATGTTGGGCTGGAGCAGTGACACAAGTGGCAGGGCATCTGCCTTGCATGTGCTAACCTAGTATGGACCGCGGTTAGATCCCCTGGTGTCCCATATGGTCCCCCCAAGCTAGAGGTGATTTTGGAGCAAATAGCCCTGAATAACATCTGAGAGTCACTTGGTGTGACCCAAAAACCAAAAAAAAATATTTTAAATGTTGATCATTTGGACTTTAGAGATAATATAGCAAGTAAGGCACTTATATCACAATACTCTATTTTTTTTTTTACAATACTCTATTTTCATTTGTCCCTTAGTACTGCATATGTCCTCTTGCACACTGATAGTAGTCCTTGAACACAAAGCCAGAAGTAAACTTTGGACATAGGGTAATGTGGCTGTAAAACAAAACCAAAACAAATATACACTGCTAATTTAGAAAAAAATGGTAGATATTAGTTGATAGAATTACTTTTGTGACTTTGTGAATAATAAATTTTAGTTTCTGTGAAAATAGCAATTATATTTTATTGGCATTAATCATAGTCCGTGAATGAAGACATGTATCATGTCAGATCATGTGCTAGTTTCTTTGAGTATGGGATGCCATTCAAAACTCACAACTACAAATTTAGTTATTATTATTGGTAGACGTTATCAGGTAATGAAATAGAACCCAAATAATCTAAAGACATTGCTTAAATTTATGGAGAGTCCATACCAAAACTATTTCTACACAAATTTTTCTGCCTTACATATCCCTTTACATATTCTATTCTAAAGTATTCTAAACTACTTCTTTAAGATAAAACACTTTAAAACAATAAAACAATAAGCCTTCTAAGACTTAATATCTGGTGACTGATAGTACAATGTATAAAGTTACTATGTTGCATGCAACCAACCTGGTTTTTCCTGGCACCATACATGCTCAGGAGTTAAGACCTGTGCATTGCTTGATGTGGCAAAGGCAAAAGAAATACAATCAACAATTTTGAAGTTGAAGAATAAGGTAAATAGTATAAGATCCAATAGCACAGAAACTTTATTGTTTTACTTCTTATAATCTGTCTTTTTCTCTCTTAGATCTCATATTATTATTCTATAAAACAATATTTTATATTGTATAACTGAAGCAATTGTGATGATTTGATATTTTTGTGTCCTAGAAATGATTGCTTCAAGTGAGGGAAAGATCACCCCAGTTTTTAGCGTTGAAAACTTCCAAGGTGCCTATGGGAACTGGATTCCTTTCCTTCTTTGATCTGATTAACCACAAAACTTCAGCAATTAATTGTAATATTAGGTTCGACTAATGTCTACAGTGAGTCTCGGAGTCCTACTTCCTTTCACTTCTGTTCCTCATTACTTTTCTGTGCTCTTGGTCTCACGGAGAAAAAGCAAGAGAGATAGATGTTTCTCCTTGGCACTTGGCAGTCTGACATATAAGCAAATTTGTATTTGTCTCTGTCACATCCTTTTAAAGGTAAGCTTGTGGGTAGTACCATGCATGTTATGTCACATTAGGTATTCAACACACTCTTAATGCTTAACATAATATCTCTCATTTTCAAGCAAGAGAGTATCATTCTTTTATTATATCCTTCCAACTGAAAAGATTCGTAAGAATTATTTTAAAAAGGTTGAAAGGTTACTTTAAGCACAAAAAATTATGAGTTATGTACACAGAAGAGCAAAATCTCATAGTGGTAGAACACACTATTTGAGTTGCCACTTTCCCTTGTTTAGTACTAATGTCTAGGTACTATATTTGTTCAAAGTTGGTACATATTGTGTCACTCAAGAATGTATGTATGCCTTTTTAGAATTAAAAAAAAAAAAAGAAAAAAGAAAAGCCCATCTGTTTGTGAATAAATCTGGAGTTTTGAGTGGCCTGTTTGGTTGAAAGTTTATAGTACTCATTTTACTGAAAAAAAAAGAGAGAGAGAGACTTAACTAAATTAGCTTCTAGAAAAGAAATCTGGAGACGATCAAGAACAGCCAAAGGAAGAAGCAGTAAAATCCAAAAATAATATCACAAACAGCTTAAGTCACTTAACTTTATGTAAATCTACTGAGGAGAAAAAAAATGAGAGCAGGAAAAAAAAAGAAGCTGAACAAAGCAGGTTAAAAACTGGGAGGAGAGAACTCTTGCATCAAAGAAAATGAAACAAAAGAAATTATAAGCTATTCTTTTACTGGAATGCAATTAAGACTTATACCTGTGATACACTGGAGTAGAAGCAAGTATTTAAAAAAAGGAGAAAAAAAAAACATGCCCAAACATGTACTTAGATCAAAAAGCAGTAGTTATTTGCCACAATTATATAAAACCATCTCAATTTATTATTAGATTATTTCTGAAATAAGAAAATACTCAAGTACATAATAAACTTGTCAGGATTTTCTCTTCTCAAATCAGTAAGTTATAAACATTTCAGAATACAGCAAGTACCACATTCATTAACTTCTAAGACTGAATTAAAGTTTTCTAAATCTTCTTTATCCCCTTTAGAATTGTACGCCTGTCTACTGTTCATATGCATCAAATGTTTAAAAAATGATTCCTACCTTCACTCTATTGTCATTTCATAAATTACTAAGTAAGAATTATTTCTGAAATATCAAGCATACACAGAGGTGTTTCTTTCCTAGAATGTAAAAATTTGCTTGAAGAAAAATGATCACTAAATAATTTAAAACAAAGAAATGTCTCAAAGCATTTATATTTGCAAGGTTTGTTATAACCTAGCCACTGTCTTTGCTTAATAACAAAGTCACCATTTATTACTCATTGTATGGGGATACTATTAACTTATGTCTCTTTCTCAATTATATTCTCAAAGATATTCAACTTTAGACAAAAGTAATAGTTACGTCTATTTAATTTTAAGGCAGCATGACATGGAAAGATCTGAGGCTTTGAGACTAGCCCACCAGAGTCTGTACATATTTCAATCATTTAGTTACTGTATAAACTTGGGCAATTACTTATCCACTCTGAGACCAATTTTGTCGTCAGCAGCATATGGATAATAATAGCTTGTAGACTTGTTGGGATAACATGAATGCAATAGTATTATGTCCCGGTACATACACAAATGGGGATAAAATATCACTTTATAAGATGTTGTGTGGTTTACTTAAAGTGATAAATTCATACACTGTGCTCAGCACATGGTAGGTAAGCAAAAACACACAGATTTCATCACACACATTCTCATAACCATCATTATTATCATTTACCTTATGACTGTTGCAAATATTAGAGTTAATTGCTTCTATCTTTCTAACCTCATATCTTCTGGTACTCACTGAAGTCACATCTGTGAAAGATGTTCAGAAATTTGCTTGGTACCCATAACAATCAGGAATTATGAGCATATGAACATTTTATTGGCATATTTAGGGCTCTTAGAACACTAACTATACAGCATTTAGTTTAGGTACTAGGAAAAACACATTTTTAAAAAAACCCTAAGAATACCGGTCTCCACTGGGGATAGAACTCAGTAGTAAAGCATATGCCTTGTCTGTGTTAAATCCTGGGTTTGACCTCTAGCACTTAAAAAAGTCTTATACAGAAACTAAAAACAAAAAAAATTCTTCATACAGAATAATGAGATGTTAGAGTACATTTCAAAAGTATCCCCAATGCAGAAGAATCTTTACTCTGATTTTTGGCCAGACTGGGAAGATTCCACATTCTCTAGCCTGAGGGAAACTTGTGCTATACTTTTCATAAGTGTCTTTAACATTCATGTGTTTTTCATTTATTTTGATATATTAATGTTTTCGTCATGAACTCAAAATGTCCTGAGGGACTAGAGAGATAAAACAAGAAGTAAAGAGCTTGTCTTGCACACAACCCACTGGGTCTATCCTAGGAACCACATGAGGTTTCGGGGGTCTACCAAGAGTGATCACTGAGCTCTGAGCCAGGAGTAAGCCCTGAGTAGAGCCAGGTGTTGCCCCAAAACAAAACATACAAAATATTTTAAGAACTTAGCACTAATGTAAATTGATCTTAAAAATTGGTCAGTTTGCTCTGCCTTCCTCTGCCTTTTGCTAGGTTCTAGACACCTCAATTTGAGAAATGGCAAGAGACTTTCCGATAATTAGATCCAATTGGCTCAGATGCCAGTTCTTTATTTTGCTCTTTGTAACTTCAGCTTATTCTATATTTCTCTCAGTCTCTGTCTCCTAGTTTTAAAATTAGGGACACTATATTTATCCAACTGTTTCAGAACTAAATGTGATCATGTCTGTTAGGTCAACAAATCTCATGTTAGATATTTAATCCATATGCCTTCCTTTACTATTAGTTAAAATAATTAGTGATAGCTAGCCAGGTTACATTGACGAGGACCGGCTTAAATTTATTTCTGTTGGGAAGCCGATCCCAATAGCACATAAAATAGATGACATCTGGCTCACCACATAAAAATGTCTGTACGCTACAACACAGAATCTCATGCAACTATCCAGGTTCTCTCTTTCAAATTCCCATAGTAACTTAAGCTTGAGTGGTAATAGCTTATTAATGACCTTATTGACTGAGCTTACATGGCTTTTTGGAATCCAATTTCCATATAGGAACCATATGGTTGAGAACTCTTTAGACTTTAGAAAGCATTAAAAATCAAAACAGAAATAATATTCTGAGACGCAGGAATCAATCAACCAAAGACTCTAACTTGGCTGACATGTATCTGTCCTTCAGGGTTCCATTCAAGGATATCCTCTTTGGGAAACTGTTCCTAAAAGACCCCGTAAGTTTCTCTATCATTAAAGTTATTACAAGAAAAAAATAAGTGTTCATGTATCTATCTGCTGGCCTAAACTTTGAATCTCTAGTGCTGAAGTTCCCACTATTCAATCAGTAGACACTTAGGATCCTTGAGACCCTGTAGAGGGATTTACAAATGAGATCTGTTTCCAAAATATTCTACATAATGTCGTTTTTTGCTCAAGATGGTATTTGCTTTGACTATTGAAAAATATTGCATATAAAACTGCTAACATTTGAATTAAGTATGGGGCCAGAGAGGTAGCACAGCAGTAGTCTGTTTGCCTTGCATGCAGCCAACACAAGATGGATCCCAATTCTAATCCTGGCATCCCATATGGTCCCCATGCCTCCCAGGAGTGACTTCTGAGTGCAGAACCAGGAGTAATCTTTGAGCACTGACAGGTGTGACCCAAAAACCAAATAATAAAGAACCCCCCCCCCACACACACAAAAACCAATGAAAGAAACACAAACACAAAATTTGAGTTAAGTATGAATTAAGAAGTAGAATTAAACTATATTACAGAATTATAGCTGCTATATTCTTTAGGGGGGGGCACACCAATGACACTCAGGGATTACTCCTGGCTCTGTGCTCAGAAATTGCTCCTGACTTGGGGACTATATGGGACGTGCTGGGGTGGGGGGATCGAACCATGGTCTGGGTCAGCGCATGCAAGACAAACGCCCTATCGCTTACACCACCACTTCAGCCCCTGAGCTCAGAAATCTTAAGCAACTCATACTAACAACCAAACAAGAACAAAATAAAAAAAAAAATGAAGAAAAATAAGAAAAATAATTCTAATTTAAATTTAAAGTGTTCTAAAAAATGAAAATTAGTGTTCATTTAAAAAAATTTCAAATCTCTAAAGTCTTTTGAAGTTCTGCATAGCAAAGTGGGTTGTAAATAAATGCATTTCTGTTGACTAAAGTATAATTGTCTGAAGGAAAAGCCCTTATGGGATAAATGTCTGGGTTCCAAGATGAAAGTTTCTCTTTCCATGTATACTATTTTTGCTTTAAAACTAACCATTATGGTTACTCAGATTTGGGTATTTTTCAAAAAGTGAATGAAAGTTAGCATTCACTTCAAAGAAAATAATCAACAATATTTATTGCCAATGATAAAATTAAATTATTCAAGTAAGAATTATAATCTAAAGATCAATTTGCATCTGTAAATACTAGCTTGACAACTCACCAATAGCAATAGCTATTCTGATAAGCATGGTTGTGAAATTTACAGTGAGAATGAAGAAATATCTTATGAAGTACTTAGGAAATCTGCATAATTCAGTGAAACAATATTTGCTAAAATATTAGTGAATTGTGTTCCAAAATCATGAAAGTAACATATGGATAAAAGATATATTATACTATACTTATGAAATAAATAAATGTAATTATTTGTTTTTGCTAGTGATAATGTGGTGCCAGGGATGAATGCCGGGCTGTAAACACATGAAGCATGCACTATATCTCTATACTTAAACCAAATATATTTTAATGCAATACATTTTTAAAAACTTCTTGACAAAATTTATATTATACTGGCAACTAACTTATTATAAGCTATTATTTGTTGAAATATAGTTTAGTATAAAAGAATATAAAATTATGAGGCCGGGCGGTGGCGTTGCAGGTAAGGTGCCTGCCTTGCCTGCGCTAACCTAGGACAGACAGTGGTTCGATCCCCCAGTTCCCCATATGGTCCCCCGTGCCTGTCAGGAGTGACTTCTGAGCAAATAGTCAGGAGTAACCTCTGAGCGTCACCGGGTGTGGCCCAACCCCCCCCCAAAAAAAGAAAAAAATGAAGAATATAAAATTATGTTAAGATAAATTTTTTTTTATTATTTATTTTTTTTATTTTTTTTTATTTATTATTTTTTTTTTTTTGGTTTTTGGGTCACACCCGGCAGTGCTCAGGGGTTACTCCTGGCTCCATGCTCAGAAATTGCTCCTGGCAGGCACGGGGGACCATATGGGGCACCGGGATTCAAACCGATGACCTTTTGCATGAAAGGCAAATGCCTTACCTCCATGCTATCTCCCGGGCCCCAAGATAAAATATTTTTAATTATTTGTGAAAAACATATATTTTAAACAAAACAATAAAAACATTGCAATAGAGATGAGAATTTGCCTACCCTGTTTTATCCAGCTATTAAAGACTGCACAATATGAAAATGTCATTTTTCAAATTCAATAAGTGTGTTTTTTAAAAATTGTGACTGTGTATCAAGGATATAAGTGGAAGTACACATGCTTTGTATTTGCAATATACTGGATTAAGTCCTCAATACCCCCTGATTTTCCCCTTAAAAGAATTTTATGCTAATAAAATATGGGTCTATTATTGCTATTTTAAATTAATTTTACAAATATTAAACATTTCCCATTTAAATTTTCAGTGTGGCAAATATCGTGAGAAATAATCTACATAAGCAAAAGTTCGGGGGTTTGCAATAATACTTTAGTGCAAAAAAGAATTCTGAGTCCAAAATTTTATCTGCAGAGAGCAAAAGTCATCATGTTTTTAACTAGACTATATGAATATCTAATTATAATGCAATTCTCCCTTCTCATCATTGTTGCTTGCCTCATAATGCCTATCACTAAAACAGATGAGGAACGGGATGGTTTTTTGTCTTAACTGATTACTTAAATTACTCAAGTAATGTCTCAGGAAAATATTATGTTATAGTTATTGATGGTGATAAGAGGTTGAGGAACAGACAATTTTAATGTCCATTATCAAAGAATTTACTTTCTTAATGATCAGTTTCTACTTTTGACATCCATTAATCTGAAAGTTTTAACACCTTTAGAAAATTATTTTTACAAGTTTTGGTGAAAATTTGAATGCCTCTTCCTCCTTGAGTAGTAGCAAGCAGAGTTTGTGGGTGTGGTTGAAGGGGTGTGTGGAGGGTAGTGTTTGCTGGGCAGAGAAACAGAGAACAAAGGAACACATTGAGTGGTAAATAGAACAGCTCAGAACTTAAAAAAAATTCCTTACATTCTTTTTAAAATGTATGTACTATATTGCCTTTTTCAAAATAAGATAAAGTTCACTCCGTTCTTGTTTGTCTATTTATTTTGGCCAGTAATTCTCTAGACTTACTCAGGAATCACAGGGCGGAGGGGATTAACCTAGGTATCTGCATGTTAGGCAAGAGGTCAACCAACCCACTGTGCTATTGCTCCAGGTCCCTTCAACTTTATTCTAACTAAAAGAATGTAAATATTTGAGATGAGGGATGTATTGTAAATCGAAGAGGAGAGGGTATCATAATTTGGAAATCATAGTATGTTTTTTTAAAAAATTATCTTTATTCAAGCACCATGATTACAAACATGATTGTAGTTGGATTTCAGTCATAAAAAGTACACCCCCCCTTCACCAGTGCAACATTCCCATCACCAATGTCCCCATAGTTTGCTTTTTAACTTCACTGAACAGAGAAGTAATAAAACTTCTCTTGCCAGTACTATTGCAGTCAACAAACTTTAAGAACTAGCACTGCCTAGATACTCTATATTCTATATTAGCTATTGTCAGGTGTCTGTCCCTTTCATATTTAACACTTCTGATGTTAAAATAATTTGTTCAATTATATCAAGTTTTATTGTCTGAGTTAAACATTTTCTTTTAGGAAGTGAAATATTGGTGCACCTTACTGTTGATATTAGATTTAATGAAATATATGAGCAAGAGAAAAATAACAATTTGACTCTACAAATGCCTTGATTTAAATCAGTTCTACTTTTCTACCCTTTCTCCTTGAAAACTAATGGACTCATCTATTGAGCAAATAATCTTATTTGCTCCAAGCAAGGTAAGTAAGTTTGACTGATACTATTTTGATCCCCAAGAACTTCAGAGTTTAGCATAAAGCTTACACAAGCCCTAAGGGGGAAAAAACTCCAGTTGTTTAGCTAATTTATAAGTAAATGTGGTCACAAGACAGATTTTTATGTGGAGAGCATCATAATTTTTATGCTTCAAAATATTAAATGTTTCCTCAGCTTACAATTGAATATTAGATATACATGTGCAAAAAATTACATATATAATTTTCTTTTGCATTACCCCTTTCTTCTAGTGTGCCAAGGAAAATAAATATGTGCAAAAATATTTATGTCCACATCACTATCAGTATATTGGTTAAACAATCAAAAGTACTTCTGCAAATGCAAGTATGAAAATTAAGAGCATTCCCACTTCCTCAGTCAAGACAGTCATGCTGTTCTGGCTGCACATACTCATAATGGAAACAAAATTGCTTTAAATAATCAAAATACACAAAGGCACATTTTTTTTGAATGATTGGATATAACCCTGACAAATGCTCACATTTAGTAAATTATGAGCTAGCCAAGTTACGTTTGCATAAATATAATGAAAAACATTTTTTAAAAATTTAGTGAGCATATAAAGCAAGACATTCTCTTTGTAATGAATTTCTTTGACAGATAAATCCAAAACCATGCATGGCAAGTTTATGAAGGTGCCTCCCTGATGTTTAGAAAGGGAGTGTGGTAGGGTATGCATGTATATAGATAAATAAACATATACAGACAATAAAAACTATAAAATTATATGAATACAGAGACAGTCTTTCAACTTTAAAAATACAGAAAAAATCCAGGTAAATTAAATAGCTACTTGTATTTTGTAAAGAACATAATCTCAAATGTTAATATGACTCACAGCCAATTCATATTCTCTGTACATAACTCTGATAGGAAATAAATATGCAAACACAAAAATATATGCTCTTGCAACATTCTAGATACCACATCTCAGCTGTACATGTAAGTAGATGTCTATAGTTAAAATGATTTGTGAGTGGCTTGTTAAAATAATGTGTTTGAATGGGACAAAAATTTGTTTTCTCATTATAGGTAATATGGCTCTCTCTGTTTGTTATTGGATTGCCTTGTATAGATACGTACAATGAGAACTATAACAAGTAGATTTCTAAACAAAAGTCTACATTTATTTAGTGTTTTCTGTGATTTTGTTTTTGTGTGTGATTTTTTTTTAACTCTGTGGGTCCACAACTGGAGCTCAGAGGCCATCAGAGCCTTATCTAGTTGGGTTGGGAGTTTGGACGGCATATGATGCCAATGATAAACCCAGAGCCGCACAAATGTGGGCATGTGCTCTACTGTTGAGCCACTTCCCCTGTGACTTACACCAGGCATATTAAGATAGGAAGTGGACACTTATTCTGCTACACAGGTAGAAAAACTATTTGAGATTTCTAAGACCTTTAAATATCACCAGAAATTACATAATAGGGTATCATCAAAACTTTGTCATCTGTATTTTGCACATCCCAAGACAAGAATTTATATACATACCTAGGAAGCTAACTATGTTCAGAAAGGTTAAAAAGATAAAATAGACCAGAAATCAAAGGTGGAGTGGAGATGACTTTCTTAGGGGAAAATGTTTAGTTTCCTTAGTATGAATTGTAGGAAGAGACGAATTGTTTTTACAATCTTAGTCATATAACACATCATCTTTACCCCATTAACTGCCTCCCACCTGCCTTTGACAAAAGGAAGTAACGACTTGGGAAAACCAGAATTACCAGAGGCCTCTGATTGGGTAAAATGGTGCAATGATCCAAGTTAAATTTCTGCCACTGGTGTTACTCTTTACAACTGCCCATATCCCTATTTTCTTATATTCTAATTTCAGTATAAATTCCTAGAAAGTTCAATTCTTTGTTTTAGTTCGAATATTCTCATGCACTTGACACACTTGGTAATTCCTTATTACTTTGTAATATGGTTTCTCTTTTATCATTTAATGAAACCTCTCTTCTAAAGGTCTTTAATGACTAATTTATTGTGACATTCAATGTTCTCATCATTCATCTCCCTTGTCTATGTCTCCTCCTTGTCACCCAAATAGGGCCTCCTTCCAGAAACTCTCCACCCTTCCTGTCTGTGGACATTCCCAGTTCTCCTTTGAACTGTGACATATTTTTGCTCTCTTTCAGTTCAGAATTTTCAAAGATATAATCTTAAAGTATGTTTATCAGCTCACTTCTTTTCCTTATTCTCTCTTTTTTTGGTAGTCTCAGTCACTCTTTGGGCTTTGTTTACAGAGGATGCCCACCTATCTATCTTTAATGGTGATATCTGAGTACAGGTTTTTGTTTTTGTTTTGTTTTGTACTTGGGCCACATCTGTTGGTATTCACAGTATCCTCCTGGTCCTACACTCAGGGATTATTTCTGGCAGTGCTCAGAAGACCTTCTGAGTGTCACCGATCTAAACCTTGGTTAGCTGAATGCAAGGCCGTAAAATGACCCTGGCCCTAAATGCAGGCTTTTACACACCGTAAAGTGACCCTGGCCCTAAATGCAGGCTTTTATTCACACATATCCCTCTTCTGCAAGTTTCAGAATCTAAAACATAAAATTCAAACGGAATTCCTTTTACATTTCCAACACCTCTGCATGTTTCTTATTGTTGAAAAAAAACAGTCTTTACTGAGGCATAGAACTTAGAGTTAAGTAGGACAACACATTCTATTGGTTTCCATAGTAATTTGAAAAACTCTCCCAAACTTCCTCAGGTCTCTCTATCATTTATATAGTATTTGAGATCCCTCTTTCTTCTATACTTGCCCAAAAGACTCCTAGATGTGGCATAGGCATGTTTACATTTATACCACTTTTTATACTACTGCCAGAAAAGTCCCTTAAAGACCATTTATTTGTATTTTCTGTACTTCCATATTTGCCTCAGTCATTTGTTTTGCCAGTATTTTTTTGTTTTCTACAGAAAAAAATTCTCTCTTCTTGGTGCTACTCTTTATCAAGTATCCTAATTTAACTAAATTATTTTCCATTTCATGTCTTCATACATAAAATATTTGATTCACTTGTCCTCAAATCATGTATGTGATTAATTATATATATAATATAAAAATCACAGTAGTGACTTGATATAAAGAAGACCCTTAAGAAACTTTTGATTTTGAGAGATGGTGCAAATCATTTGTTTGTTTGTCTGTTTGTTTAAAACCATTAAATATCCTCTATTTATTACCTTAGACCTTCCTTTAAAAATATTTTTTTTATAACTTCGGTCATCACATCTCATAGGATCTGGGATAGGTCAGGTAGGAGAGAGCAGAAGGGAAAAAAGGCTCATACAGAAAGAAAATGGAACCAAGTATCAAGTCTCGCACAATTTTTTGCCTTTTTCTTTTCTCTGATGAGAGGTCCCTGGAAGAAGGAAGGGAATGACACACTGACATCCCACAACTACCACCTCCAACAATCTCAAATGCTTAGTTCCTTTGTTACACCACACCTGGGCCTGCCACTCCCAAGGATTTCCCTGGGTCGACTGGCAGCTACTCAAGGACTGATGGGTTATGTTCCTGTCATCTGGCAGGAGAACTGGAATAGCCAGCTAAACTGAAGAATACACCTGTCCTAAAACTGCTAATGGTAATCCTAGACACATCACATGGAGAATTAGATTTTTGGGGCCTTTCTCTTCTTTTCCTAGTGGCTATATCCACAGGGGTAGATCCTTTAAAACAGTGTTTGAGAACATAATGTCCTAGCCTGCTTTATGTACCAAAGAAACCTCACTTCGTTGCCCATATCTCAACTAAGGGGTTTAACCAAAAAAAAAAAATTTGAGAAAAAGTACAATTAGGAAGAGAGAACTAGGAAAATCCAAATGGCTTTATTCTTGGTTATCAACAACAGCAGCAACAACAACAAAACATTTAGTGTCACCAGCAAGGTGAAATGTAAGCAGAAAGCAGAAGGAGTTCTGAGGAGAAGGTAGGCTTTCCCACAGTGACTAAGCTCTGTGTACCTTTGGTTTTTACTTCATGTATAGATATCTTCCCCACATAGTTCCTCTGTATAGAAAGTAATAACACCAGTCTGTCAACTCCATTTGGACAGAAACTGAAACTCACGGATTACAAAGTGATTACAAATCCAATATTGTTGCTCACTTTACTGTGGCCAGAGTGTCTAAATAAAGCTTTTATAAAGAATAGTTTTCTCTATTTCCCCTCATTTCTTCCCTAATTTCATTGGAAATTGTTATACTCTTCTAGTAGGAAAGTAAAGTCATTTTCACCTCTGTTTCACGTCCATTCTGTCCTTATACCCTCTATAACCAATAAATGATCCCATCAAGTTCTTCACTAGGTTCAATGCAGGGAGAGAGAGAGAGAGAGAGAGAGAGAGAGAGAGAGAGAGAGAGAGAGAGAGAGAGAGAGAGAGTGTTGTAGCTGCATTTATCCGTACTCAGGGCTTATTCCTGGTTCTGCACTCAGAAATTACTCCTGGTGGGGATCAGTGAACCATATGGGATACTGGGGATT